>JAAOIU010067128.1:0-10407 GCA_018107765.1 Hypogeococcus pungens | reverse complement strand
TAGGTGGAGTGTAGGGGACCGCATCCCGCTCAAAGAAAAAATTTTCAGATGTATTTTAACAATTTTCAAAAAATAGGGTTTTTAGCAACTTTCATAGAGCAGTGATTTCGTATTTTTTTGCCCCAGGTATGTTTTTTGGTCGAATTGAAATTCTGAAAAATCCACATGAAGGTGGAGGGTAGGGGACCACATCCCCCTCATAGAAAGAATTTCCCGATGTATTTTAACAATTTCGAAGGTTTATGTACATTTGCCCGGATTTAACATCCTGAGAACTAAAATTCCTGAATACCGAAAACTCGAAATTTGTTTCCCTGAATTTAAAGGCCCGAACAAAGTAAGCCCGAATGACAACAACCAGAAAACTTTTTTTTTAATTTTTATTATTTTACAAGGCGATATTATGAGATATGTCGCGTAGGAAATATCTTCCACGCCGCACAATTCTTAATTGGGGGGATGGGAGTGCTTCGACATTTCATCGCCTTTTATCACGACCAGTGCATTGTTCGTCGGATTTCTGCTGGTAATTGTTTTGAAAGAATTTTGATTCAGATGTAACGGAGTCAACTACATACTTTCCATGACAATTTTTTTTGAAAGGGGTACATAAACATGCGGATCTCATTTAGAATAAAACTATTTAAAATATTTACATTCGAGTAAAAAAAATTTGGGACATTGATATTCGGCCAAAAAAAAATCGGGAGCTTGGAATTCGGATGCGCAGATTGGGACGAAAGTCCTTCTGGAACATAGATTCGGGTTCATACTTTTCGGGGTAACAGCATTCGAATGAAAACTAATTCGTGTTTACATATTCGGGTAAACGTACTGTAATCGATATATCTCCATGGTAAGAGGTAAAAATGATTTATCTCCATGATAAGAAGCGAAAACTCAGTATCTCCACTTTATCCTCTTTCATCTCCATTGAAGAAAAAATAATCATTAATTTCATAATTTGTCTATTCTCCACACACGTGACAGACAATTTTATAAAATTGTCTGTATAAAGGAGTGTATACACTCCTTCATGATTGCAATTTGCGCAGTGTAAAAAAAATCTCTTCAACACTGATTTATTTTACAGACTCACTAATCCACTAGTCAGAAGTTTAATGTACAAAAAATTAATCAATTATTGGTTCTAGGGCAACAAAAAACCGTCATTTATGAAAAGTGAAAAATGGTATATCTCTAGTTATCTTCACTATAAATTTATTTTTCTATTAGTTCGAGGCATTTTTTATTCGAGTCAAAAATTTCACCAACAGATGATGATCTCTGTTGATTTTCTCATTCCTCAAACTTTCATTCGGCTACCGCGTAAAATTAAGTATTTTGGAGGTAGATACATATATCAAATTCGCATTAAGGTAACGAATTTATATATGCCTCCTCGTTTCACAAAATTTTTCAATTCATGGTTGAAAAATGATACAAAATACTGCCTGCGAGCGAAGCAAGGGCAAAAATTTTAAAGGGAATTCACCAAAAATTTGAATTTTTTGCTCATATTTTTTCAAAAAAGTAAAAGTAACCAACAGTAACATTTGAACAGAACAAAATAATTAAAAGTAACCATTATTTATACTGAAAAAAGTAACAAAGTTACTTGAATTCGTTTTTTACACTATCCTTGTTTCACTGAATCTATATGGGGGTTGCTTTTGAATAGTTCTGAAACTTCTGGTAAATTTTGATGCTGAATATTTTTATGTGTATTTTTCAAAATTAAACTACTGAAAAAAATTTTCGAAAAGTTTTTTTAGGGACTAAATGACTCCCTTATAATTTTGACGGAACACTTAAAAAGCTTGAAGAAAACTGAAAGCAATGAAAAATTTACAAATTCAATAAAATGAAAAAAAAAATCGAAGGTATTAAAAAATTAAAAATTTTAAGGAAATCAAAAATTGACAATGAAGGATAAAAATTTAGGCAATTTAGTTTTGATTTTGATTTTAGCATCCTTTTATGTTTTTAGACATCCAAAAAATGAGGTTACCTACCCACAGGTGAAAAGTAAAAACTAAAAAGACACTCCAAAAACAGATGCAGCGAACTTCGTTTCACAAGATCAACATACGCACAAGCGACAAAATTCACTTTGAAAGGACATGCCAACTTTCAAAATACGATCAAATATAAAGTAAACTTTCTTCTTTCTTAAACATAAGCGGTAATATTTCTACATGGCTTCAATACTTTTACATCAGGTAAGTGAACCATGCACACCTAGAGCATAATACACTCGATGTGGTACACATGACTTTGGCGAGTAATCGACCTTTCCCCATAACTAATAACGAGCAATTTACATAGTAGATATAACACGGTTACGTCTCTCTCTACTAATAAACTTGGACAGCATTGCAAACTTTCTTCTGATGCACGTGTTTTAACGTATCAATTACTGGCACTCAGTACCCGGTACCCTTACATATTTCTTGATTGTCTTGCATAAGGCGGCGTGCACGATAAGTTTACTTCTACTTACTTGAAAATGTCGTTTATGATAAACTTGTTAGTTTTTAGTTTAGTCTATGAAAACTTTGTCAAATTTTATCGAATATAATGTGTCAACATTCCATCGGCTAGAAGAATATGGATATTCTTTCTGATTTTTAATCGCACTTTCACCGCATAAAACTATGGCTTTCATTTTGAACTTAAACAACTCGAACGCACTAGTAACGCGTTGAAAAATCAATAACTATTGTCATTGGTTGGTCCATTTTTCATTATTTTCATCCAATTATTGATCTTATAAAAAACGTTCAAACTGGTAAAGAAAATTTCTCATGTTGATCGATAGGTCAGCCGGTTGACTGAACATACTTCATAGCTCATTCATCACAATACGTTGTAGCGTAAAACAACCTATTACAAGTAGTTATTGTATTCGCATAACGTAAACCATCATTATGAGATGAACCATGAAATTTCAAAACCTTAGCAATTCGATTTAATTAAATATTACCTCCTTCAAACCGTATACCTCTTCGCATCAGTCATTTCGAAACGGCTATATACATTTTGCAGTCCAACAAAACGAGTGGCCGCGACCGGTCGGCAACGCTCTCATCAAAACCTTTGCTAACGTTTCCGCTCGACTAAAAGGTCAAAAAGGAATTAAACAATATTATGCTTTCAAAAACCTCTTGAATAATGTACAAATAATCTATCGTCTTGACAAATTCACGTATATACGCCAGTAGACATATAGGTGGTAGCGTTTCCGAGGAAGAAAAAAGGTACAGGACTCGACGACGATACGACAAATTACTCGGAGTGCCATGTCATAACATTGCAAGCTGTTCCCTTGTCACATATTATGACGAGTCAACAAAAACACATCCCTACCGTTGCATTTTGTATAAAGGTAGCTTACGCGTAACTATATAGGTATATAATTTAAATCCACCTCTGCCCCGTCGTGTTTATAGGACGATATTCAGGTAAACTTCGCCTGAAAATCCATTCCCGCGCAACTATATCGCTTCTAAATGAATTACGGAGAACATCTTTCGCTATTGCTCTTGTACACGACTTTGATTTTAAAAGATTAAACTTCGACGATAAGAAGTCTGCTTATAAAAACAACACCGTATTCGTCGTCTAATCATAATCGCTGAGCGAGCTTTTACAAATACACCATCACGTTTATACACCGAGTATATCTGCAACAACAGGGTTTAAATAAAAAGTATAGTACACTTATTGGTTTAGTATCAAAGTTTTTTTTGCCTTTTTAAAATAAATTTTTTGGAGTGAATGGATTAATTAGGAATTAAAAACAAAAATGGAAAGGAACGTTATTCTTAGGTAAGTTCGTGCGTTGCCGTTTACATTCATACCGGCATGTATGGAAAAAAGGCCATGTAAAAGGTTTTTTTTTTAATTCTATCATTTTCAAAAATGAAAATTAGCTTTTGATAATACTGAGATCGATAGTTAAATGCGAAAAAAAAACCTCTTTCGGAAGGTCATTACAAAATGCAATTTAATTTAATCCAATTTATCCCCGAAGGGTGCAGATTTTATATTATGGCAACGGTAAACTGCTTTTAAACTTTGTAATGTACATTGTTTCGTTTGTAAACTACGGCGTCGCGGCGCGGCGTGGCGTTACTTTTCAAAACAACGATTTTTTTACCCCAACCAAAAAAATTTTTTACAACCCGTTAAAATTTTATGCGCTATTATATCAACTGTAATAAACAACAAATCGGGTCAGTTGCACAAAAATATGTACCAGCGCTATTCTGTAATTTATGTAGCATAGATAAGTACGTTACTAAAATTGAATTAACAACAATAATGCTCGAACAATTAATTTATCAATTATCGGGTATATTTTCATCGTGTAAAAAGGAAATCGTTTCTTCGCCAGCCTACCGCTCGTAGCAAAGTAAGCACAATTACATCGTAAGTTTTGGGAAATCTATTAATAAAAAAAAAAAAAAAAAAAAAAANAGTGTGTTTTTTATGACCATGCCTATTAGAAACGACGACCAACTTAAGCTTGAGAAATTTAACTAAAAATAACATTAAGAGTTTAAATTGATTACAAATTATTCAAGGTATGCTAATTAGGTGTGTAATAAATAATAAAAGGAAACGGCCCACTGTGAATTGATAAATAATAGAACGTTGGCTATATAGTAAAATTCGAAAGGGGTTGTTTGTATCTCGGCAAAATACTTTACATAACCTCAATACGTAAAGAGATAACAGGTGAACCCTCGTAAATTACCGCGATCCTTGTTCTGTATGAATCAGAGTTAATTTTAGGGATTCTCAATGTATTCTTCTCTTCATTAGATTACCCTTTGAGATTTCGAATAATGTGAAATGGATATGTACCGACAGACAGCTCTATTACTTACTCCACGTCCACACCACTGTAGTATGATGAACTAAGGACCTGTCTATTACGTCGAGAGATCGTTCAACAACCAGGACCTTTTCCCATACAGCACAGCACAGCACAGTACGGCACTGGGCACTAAGCGTTTTTCTGGAATTTTATCGAATAACGCTCGAACTTTCAGTATTTCACTAGTCGAAAAAATTAAAGTTTAATCTGTTCACGTGCTTCTGTAAGTAGATTCACAAGACGTACGCAATCAAGAATTTTCGATGATTCTTTGTAAATTAGTGACTATTCGGCTCCGGTTCACTTCATAGTTGAAATTGTGTAGAAAGAAACAATACCATATTGAGCGAATTCGTTCATTAAATCTAATAAATATTGGCTAAAAGCAAGCTAAAAGTTGAGATTTTTTTTTCATATTCCTGAATGGGAAAATCTTTTAGTCGCCAATTAATTTTGACTTGGAGTTAAATTGAAAATTTATATAGTCTGTCCTATAGAATATGTAGAGAGAAGAGAAAATGGCATTGCAATACATTGCATCACTGCGTTGATTCTGGTGATGCACTGCGGTCATCCAGTGATAACAGTGACTTATCAAAATATTGAAAATCCCTGAGCAGCAGATGAAATTGTACAATTATAAATACAGTGCGAGAAAAAAGAAGAGTTTTGTTGAAATTTGCTTTAATTGAATCTTCAAAATGTATCTGAACCTTGGTGTGTGTATGCTTCTTAAAGATTTTAAAATAACTCGAGTGGATAACGTCGACTTCAATTCAACCGTCGTGGATTTCAAAACGAAAGTTGCCGAAGAAATAAACTTTCTTAAAGAGAATATAGGTAAATATGGCCGTGTTAATTAACCATGTATTCCTTAACATGAAACATTGACAATGATGATGAAAAATTGTTTGTTAAAAGAACTCGTATTTAGCGGAATTCCTTTGCCAGATTCTTCTACTTTAAAAGATATTGGTTTAAAAGAAGGTTATGTTGTTCACGTTTTCCAAAAAAAAGAAAAAGGTATGTATTTTAGTTCGAACACTTACGCTGATGATCACGTTTTCATACTTTCTACCGTCAATATTGTACAGAAGTCACTCCGTCTTCGACGTCGATTCCGGAATCTGATTTCATGGAATTAGTTCACGCTTTTCGGATATTATCTACGAGAAATGCTTATCGACGTGTTCTTCAAGTAAATATTGAACAATCATCCAATTTAAAGAGAGAAATTTAACGAAAAATTATTAATGGCCTTTCTTTATTTATGTAGAAACTGAATAAACCAGAAGTGTTGGAGAATATAATTTCCACTACTCCTGGTTTACGAGAAGATTCGACTGCATTGGTAATATTACAGCATCCGGAATTACTTGCAAAATTGGGAGATTCTAACGCAGTACGAAAGTAAATAGTTATTCCATGCATGATCTGAAAATCTAAGTGCGTATCGCGTTTGTTCCTGTATCAGTGTTTTATTTGTGTAGAGTTATCGAAGAACATCCATCGCTAGCCAGCGCTGCTCGTAATTTAGTAGCTGCTGTACAGAATGATATGTTGATTTCACCCTCGACTTCTGCCTCATCTTCCGCAAATAATTCTAGTAATAATGTATCCTTCGTTGTTGGAAGTGATGACGAAGAAATGGAGAACTTGGTGAGTTTTCAAATTTTTATACGTAAATTCCGTGTATAGAACTATACGTACATAAATTTTTATTTACTAAAAATTTCATTCATAGGTTTCTGGTGAGGCCCAAGAACGTGGCTCTGAAAACGAAGATGTTGAGAACCCTGTTAATGTAATAACTACTTCGCAAGTGGCTGCAGCTTTAGCTAGTACAAATGGTTAGTTACACTTTTGGAGTATAATTATTATTTTCAGATAATTTTTATCAGATGAAAACTTTCTGTTGCAAAAGTGGTTTCTGCTACGAGATCTAACACGGGAAGCGCTAATTCTAGTATAACTTCAGAGATGATGTCTGCTGCTCTTCAACAAGCGATTGCATCCACTAGTTCGAGGCCTGCCACAACACCTGAAACCAATTCAGTAGGTTTAGAAATATCCAGCTCGTGATGAGAATCTTGTTGCGAGTTTTTTATGGTAAATTATTTTTAGGATAGCGTATTAACAATGGCAAAACTGGAAGAATTGAGAAAACTCGGATTTGTCAATGATGCTGTAAATATTCAAGCGCTACAACTTTCTAATGGAGATTTAGAAGCGGCTGTGAATTTAATTTTAAGCGGATTCATGAGCGATGAAAGTTGAGTTGTATGATGTAGGTTGGTTTTTATAATTTTTATTTTAAAAAAATAGTACTTAATTTCGTAGTTAATCGTACCATGTCTTCAAATTCTTCATCAACTTCAGAATATTTTTTTTCTTTTGTGTGTTTGATTTTTCATGTTGGTTGTAGAAGTTCGCGAAATTTGATTTATTATCTATTCACAATAATATTTTTACGAATAAAGTTCATAAATGTACCTACTGGCCTGTATTGAAATACTCTTTATTAGTCAGTACTGTGATGTAATTATCATGATTATTTATAATTTCGACGATTTCGTACTCAGTTGCCACTTGACTTTTACCAGGTGAGAAGAGAAGAAATTAAAAAATCGAACAAGTGGTTTTCAGATTTCGAACATTTCTGCATCAAGAAGTCGAAAATGAAATTTCAATTTGTGCGTCATTTTGTTATGAAAAGTAGATAATAGTGACACGGGACGAAGCAGCTCAAAAAGTACTCGTTGGTATACCGAAGGTACACGGTATTGAAAATGCGGTGGGTGGGGTATTTCCGCATACTGACAGTCACAGACCCATTGTTCAGATCAGTAGCACTTCGCATCGAAGTAATTACTTCGAATCAGCATAAATTTCAGAAAGAAAAAAGACTTTGGAATGTTTGCAGTTTTCTGGAAACTTTATCAGCAACGTAACGACACCACATCGAATCAGTTTGATGTAATTCTCACAAATTCACATGTTTAAAATAGTTGTATCACCAGAAAACTGAGTATCGTATCAATCGCATCCCTATTCGACTTTCCCAACGCATATTACTCGTTTAATTCAATACAATATCGTGCAGCTTTCCAGACAACGGCACATCAGTACATTGATCACAACATTTTGAAAATTCAAAACACTCAAAACTGACATTTAAGACAAATAGGCTTTAATTTGTCATATAAAACACAATAAATATATCGAATTATTTTAGAGGGATAAATCGACTGGAGTGGGTTGCTCCAATACCCGGTCTTCCGTGTTTCACAGGCTTATACGTAACAGAGAATTCGCCCAGATAGTGACCAATCATCTCAGCCTGAAACACCATAAAACGATGCAATGTGATTCGAAGAAACGACAATGAATGACACAAACAAGTACAGTACTAACCTTTATTTCAACTTGATTAAATGTTTTTCCATTGTAGACGCCGACGATGGATCCTACCATTTCGGGGACGATAATCATGTTCCTTAAATGGGTCTTGACAACTTCTGGCTTTTCTCCGGGTACGCTTTCTTTCTTTGCTTTACGTAATTTCTTAACAAGGGCCATTGGTTTGCGTTTTAGACCACGTTTGAAACGCCTTCTGGCTCTGCTATGCATTATTTCGGTCAACTGCTCACTGAAAATTAAAGAAGGGCTTGTTTTTACTCACGAAGAAAGCAATAGAGCGCTGAGAAGGGATTGTTTAACTTACGCAGGCATATCCAGTAGTTGATCTAAATCGACGCCACGGTAGGTATATTTCTTGAACTGACGTTTTTTCTTCAAAGGTTCCTCACCCTAAAAAACAACCGAAATCACTAGAAATCCTTCCGTCAAATAAACGTAGCGAATACAAGTAATGAGGTGATCGGCGATGGCCTATGATAACCGATATATGCGTTATACAACACCTACACAGGCGCTTACAAGATACTGCATTCCTAACTATTGAGGGATATAACGTAAAGTGAAACTTACTTCACCCATTTTGATGATATCAAATTTTTACACAAGTGCCTATAACAAAATAAAGACGAAGATTTAGTGACGAATTCCGGTAACGCTCATCTACTCAAAGGAGTACGAATCAAATATTAGTAAAGAGGTATACCAACGAGAACTACAATATGAAAAACTCCCAATACACAGAATGAGAAGATTAAACTCTATAATTATATTTTTTAACGATTATTTAAATTAAATAACTCACCAAAAGAGGATAAATTAACTATACACGACACGTGCAATGAATGAGAGACGCGTTTAATGTAAATTTTTAGAATCTGCATATTCGGTATTATCATAAAATGACAAGTTTACAAGATATGTTACAAAATAAGGTTTTGAAAAGATGGGAAATAACATACAGTACCTACTGACGCAGGTAATTTCTTCGTAAATACTACAGACATACGATGTTTCAATTTTTTTTTTTTTTTCAGTGTTGAAACTTTGAACTTTTTCCGTTTTTCTACAACGTGACTTCATACACTTCATAGTTCTAGCTGTACATTAGTAGAGGTATTGTCCGACAAATATTATATCTTGAGATTTTTAGTGGGGATGAATTTCGGACAGAGTTCCTCAAAAAGATTCAACTGAAGGCACTGACTTTAAGGTGGGTAAAGAGATTCTATTTATTTGGACCAATCGGTTGGCCTGATAGAATAAAATTACTTCTGTTTTTGCTAACCAGCAACTTCTAATCTGATTTACATTTTCCTTTTAGATTTGAGAATCACTGAAATTCCTGAATTTTATTCACTTCTATCCCCACTAAAAATCTCAAGATATATTTGTCGGACAATAAATAAAATAAATTTAAATCTTAGAAAATTTCATCATATCAACGGAACAACGACTGAAAGTAAGTTCTTGTATTATCACCAAAATGAAAATGCACTTCTACTACTGATTTCAAAGTAGTCCCCATCACATCACAAATAATACTTTAAGAGTCTTCGTATGAAACAAACAAGTCGTATGAAATCAGAAATATTTATTGAGGTGCAGGAAAAAGTCCAACAAAAATAATGTAGAATATAATTATATCAAACGCGATAACACGATAAACCTTACACACTGAAAAAGGATATTACTATACGCTCTACAAATAATTACCAGATAATAAAATAATACACCTATAAATAAAAACTTACATACTAAAACTCTATGTAACCAGAATAACGTATAAGCTTGTTAAAAATATATGCGTTAAAATAAGGCGTCAGAACATCAGTTTTTAAATATTTTCCGCTACAACTAATCTCACAACTTATAGTGTATGGTTCCGATTTAAAAAAGAAACAAAAGAAAAAGAGAAAGAAAGAGAAATTAAAGAGTAAAATTAGAAAAAAAAAAAAAATAGAAAGAGAAAAACATTTAAAATGCACATTCACGCACTTTACAAAACAATTCTGGAAATTCGGGAACGATAAATTAACGTTATAATTAAAATCACAAAGTCTTACTTTTATAGAGTTGCGGTAAGAAAATCTACAATATTATTA
>JAAOIU010067015.1:2824-15681 GCA_018107765.1 Hypogeococcus pungens | reverse complement strand
TATATTTTTTTTTACAGATTTTAGTACAAGGGTATTCTGGATTGAATCGTGCTGTAGACGGTGATGTGGTTGCTGTTAAATTGTTACCAAAAGAGGAATGGTCTGCTCCTTCCGAAATTGTTTTGGATGACGATGCGTTAACGGATGATGGTATTTGTAATATTTTCTTGTATCGCTGTTGAATTTTGCCATTTATAAGTTATATTTTAATTTGCATTCGGATTGCAGAAAACGAAATCGTAAAAATAGAAGTAAAACCAAACGAATTAAAGGAAACAATACCGACAGGTAAAGTTGTCGGAATTATTAGACGAAAATGGAGGCAGTACTGTGGTATTTTACAAGAAAGCACTTTAACGAATGTAAGTTAAAATTCAAACTTGTTTCTTCTCTGCACTTCTTAGTTTGGTGATTGATTTCTCTTTTGCAGTCAGTCAGACATATATTTGTTCCGGCTGAACGGAAAATTCCTAAAATACGAATAGAAACTAGACAAGCTGCTTCTTTGATGTCTCAGCGTATCATCGTTGCCATCGACTCATGGTCCCGTTACTCCAGATACCCTTCTGTATGATTTCATTTCAAGTATTTGAGCTGTTTATGGTCAACCGTCTCATTTTCAATTTTTTTTGAATAGGGTCATTTCGTTAGAGCTCTTGGTAAGATAGGCGACAAAGCAACAGAAAATGAAGTATTACTTTTAGAACACGACGTCCCTCATAGTGATTTCTCTGATAAAGTGAAGAGTTGTCTTCCAAAACTACCATGGATAATTACTGACGATGTAAGTCTTCTCCAAGATCACTTATGTACAACTCATGAGTTTTAATTCACCGCTTGTACTGTTTTGCAGGACCTAGCTAAAAGAGAAGATCTTCGTCATGTTGACATTTGTTCTGTCGATCCACCTGGATGTACAGATATAGACGATGCTCTGCATTGCAAATTATTGGACAACGGTAATTACGAAGTTGGTGTACATATTGCAGATGTTTCTCATTTCATTCGACCTGGAACTGCTATTGACGAAGAAGCTGCCCTTAGAGCTACTACCGTTTACTTGGTTGACAGACGTATCGATATGGTGCCTGGTGAGAAACTCCAAACTTTGATCGATTGTGACGCAGCGTATTTACAATATTTTTTATGAAACTTTTCTCCCATTTACAGAGTTACTCAGCTCGAATTTATGTTCTCTTCGCGGTAACGAAGAACGCTTTGCTTTTTCGTGCATATGGGAGATCACAAGTGAGGCTAAAATCGTCAAAACTCGATTCTGCAAAAGTATAATCCGGTCAAGAGCAGCGTTCACTTACGAAGAAGCTCAACTGATCATCGATGACGCCAGTAAAAATGACACAATCGCGAAATCTTTAAGAGGATTGAATAAATTAGCGAAGATATTAAAAAAACGAAGAATCGATAATGGGTTGGTCTATTTTTCAACAATCTGTTATACCTTTTTACGAAAATTATTAAAACAAAGCTCATAATTTTTTCAGAGCGTTAGTCCTCGCATCACCCGAGATTCGATTCTACATCGATAGCGAAACTCACGATCCTATCGAAGTTCAAGCGAAAAAAATTCGCGACACTAATTCCATGGTAGAAGAATTCATGTTGTTAGCTAACGTATCCGTTGCTGAAAAGATCTACCAAGAGTTCCCCGAATATGCGGTTTTACGTCGTCACCCGACGCCGCCTGTATCGAACTTTGATCCTTTGATTAAAGTCGCCAGTCAACTGGTAAGCGTGATCAACCCCTTTCGTGAATTTTGAAATGGCTAAATATATTTATTTTTGTACTCTAGGGTCTCGAAATGAACGTATCGAGCAATAAAGAACTAGCTCAGTCGTTGGATGCGGCAGTAAAACAAGATAATCCGTACTTCAACACTATGCTTCGTATTTTAGCCACCAGATGTATGTTACAAGCTGTATACTTTAGCAGTGGTATGGTCTCTAAGGAGGATTATTACCATTACGGTTTAGCTGCTCCTATTTATACCCATTTTACGTCACCTATTCGAAGGTAAACCTTCACCGATGCGTTACTTGATTACTGTTTCAAAAATCTTAATTCGTTTGAGTAATTGCTTCGCAGATACGCCGATATTTTGGTGCATAGATTATTAGCAGCTTGTATAGGAGCCGATCTGACCTACCCGAACTTACTTAACAAGCGTAAAATCAGCGAAATTTGTAATAATCTGAATTATCGTAATCGTATGGCTCAGTATGCTGGTAGAGCATCTGTAGCTTTACATACCCACGTATGTATTTAGTTTTTAATTCGAGCGATTCGAAAAAAATTTGTCTCATTGGTGTCGCTTCTTTAGATATTTTTCCGAGAGAAGATTCAAGACGAAGAAGGTTATATTCTTTACGTTAAGAAGAACGCGCTCCAGATATTGATTCCTAAATACGGTTTGGAAGGAACCTTATACCTTTCCCCACCTAAAGGTGTTGAACAAGAAGTAACCTTCACGTTCAATGACGAAGTAAGATAATTGACTTATCATTATTCTCGTGAATTTGAACAGCGTCTTAACTCTCATTGATCGCTTTTACTGCAGAATCATACTCAAACGTATAAAGATATCATATTCCATATGTTCGACCCAGTCACCGTTCAGCTTAGCTTGGATCGAAGTAACGTTCAACATGAGAAGTTGGTCTTCAAGTTAGTAAAACCCTATATTCCAAAGTTCAGCGTTCCTTCCGCTGGACAAAGTGAACCTATGGAAGTGGAAGAGCCTCAAACGTGTCAAAAGAGGGAAGAAGAACCGGAAAAGAAAGCCAAAGAAGGAAAAAATAAACGCAAGAGAAAAAAGTAGAATATGATGTTGAAAAAAACCGGAATTTTTCCAGTTCAATTTAGACTGTGCATTTGATACCTACTTGTTGAGTGTAAATGGAAATTTTGTGTATTCATTTTTATCTGATTCGAGTAAAACATCAATGAAAACAAAACGTAATCAAACGTATATTTTTAAAACCATACACGAACAGAAACTATAGAATTAGTCTGGTTTTGACTGCATGAACGAAATACCATGCATCGTCTTTTTCTCTGAAATAGAAAGACCGATCACGCCCTTCGTAACCAAATCCTCGAATTCGTCTAATATCACAACCACCTAAATGAAAAAATTTCAATTATTCTACGCAGTTTAGTTTTTAGATAAATTACTCATCGAAAATGACTCACATGATGTTAAATGTGTTTTTAATAAATAAGCGCTAATTCCTCTACTCCACACGTGTTGATAAAAATCCATTCTGTTGGATAGCCCAAAAACGAAGATATTAATGTAAGAGAAAATAGTTTTGTTTCTAGTGGTAATGAAAACGTCTCCATGCAGCTGAAATCGATAATTCGTTTTCATTATTGTTGAGCGGTGAAATGAATCAAAAAACTTGATATATTACTCACTTTAAGGCAACTAATGCACTTCTCTAAGAATTTACGCTTTTTATTATGAGGAAGTCGTTCCAATACTTCGGAAATCACTATTGCGTCGTATTTACCTCGATTTTCTACGTAAAAGTCTTCGATAGTAGTTTTGATGTATCTATAAAAATATTTATATTCTAAATAAATTGAAGAATCGTCAGGTAAGAAAATGAATTTACAAGGTTTCGTACTTGAGTCGCTTTCCTTCCATTTCTGGATTTTCTCGCGCGTGAAGTTGCGCTATAAAAATCATGTGAGGGTCAGGATCTATGCCGGTAACGTCGAACCCCAATCGAGCTAAGGCCTGAAAAAAATGATACACAAAATTATCAGATTGGTTTAAGAAATTTCAGGTTTATTACCATGAAGAGTAATTACTTCTGAACATATGCCTCCGCCGCAGCCTATATCCAATATCTTCAAGTTTTCGAATTCTTCTTTCGGTTCTAATTTAGTAAAATCTGTTAAATTATTCGGTGTGAAGTACGTTTCATAAATGCTTGGAATTCTGGACACATTTTGAATATTCAAATGAATAATCGTAACGTAGATCTTTATTCATCTTCGTTATAGTACCTGATTGCATTCAAATTGTGTAACCAATGAACTTTACATAGTCTAGATTCCTTTTCCCAATAACGTTCCAAGTAGAATTTTGACCATTGGATCTCATTTGGGTCAAAGCTGTTGTCACTTTCGACGGTGTTAAAAAGGTAATTTTGTAGGTACTTCGGGTAATGCCCTTTCCGGAAATTCCTGCTCAGAATCCACATAAAAAATGAATTAGCGACAATTTTAAAGCAAGGAAGCTTCGAAAACTGATAGAATAATTTACCGCCAGAATTTTTGCAGTATCATCGTGTCGAAAGAGTCAAGTTTTTGCATTCATATCCCACACTGAAATAAATAATTATTCGATAAAATGTTGAAATCGTCGGAAAGAAGCGAAATGAAAATTTCAAGTTCAAAAATTTTCGAAGTTCGATTTCCGGATTTCGAATGAAAAAGCTAACAAGAAGTGATAAGACTTCGGAATTGTCCGGATCTGTTCGCAATGTTTCGTTCAACTTCTCATTTTCAAATCGTAGAGTAGGTATAAGTTAATTTGTAATGATTTTTAGATTTTTCTAATCAGAATTATGATTAGTTTTATGGAATTTGAAATTCTCAAACAAATCAGTGCACATGATGCGGATACTTTGTGCTTCATTCACAACCGTCGTGGAGCTAACGGCGAGAATGAGCAGGAAATGAGTGAGAAAGAGAGACATTTGTGAAACTAGGAAAGTAAATGTAAAACTATAAGATGGGTAATTAATGATTTCGTAAATTATTCTCAAAACAAAACTTGAGAGTGAGAGTATAGTCACCAAAATCACATTTCGATAATGTTCATATGGATTCCGCATAATGACTCCAACTCCCCACTTTGTTTCAACTTTACCGCTTGCTTTCTAGGTTATGAAAATGTAGGCGAATACAAAATCAAGGTAGCATTTCATTGAATACTCTTTCATGACATCATAAAAAATTCAATAATTACGTTTAACCTGTCAAATCATCTGGTTGCGATTCGAGGAAGCTATGGTGGGAAGCCTTTTTTCGCAGTTCAATAACCCGACAACAAAGTCACGACGAATCGTTGCATGGTAATTAGAAGTTATCTACCAATATTACCATATTTTACGTCCCATTTGCCGAAATTATTTATTTATTATCCTTCTTTAATTCAACATTTCATCACGCTTCAGTCCTATATATGTAAGTAGATCAATGATGAATGTTTCACATTCTTTCGGTGGTGTTAAGTAACGCTCAGTACATTTTCTCAGGTAAGGTTAATTTGTTACTATTAAGTGTTCATATTCATTAATGTTAACTTGTTTACTTTTCATTATGGATAACTTGATCGGTTAATGTTTTGGTTTTACATTCGTTGGTTTCTGATAGAGAGAGGGAAAAAGACTGGACTCAAAATTGTGCTCAAGTGTTTCGGTAATTTTTTATTTTTTTAATTTATAGAATCGAGTGAACAGTTAATAGGTATGGTATAGGTTGGTACCATTCAAAATCGTGAATTAGTAAGTATATAAGATTGAAAGAATTATGGGACAGAAAGTTTTTCAATAAGGAAGTAAGAGTGTCTACAAACGCCTTAATTCTCAACTTCTCATGCTGATGCCGTTGCATTCCGTAATCAAAATTACAACGCTTTGTTGTTTTAATCAACACAGTGGCATATTTCGTAATGCAAATTAGACTAACAGCTGACAACAGCCAATCAGTCTACTTACCTATGCCCAGGTATATTGTAACTAGAATTACTTTTCATCGATTTCTTAATGCTTCTTTTATTTCAGGAAGCATCCATCTCAATTCCCATCCTAACTCCTTGAAAAATAGGCCAAGATGTCGGAAAAGTCTGAAGTGGTTGTTTCCGGTATGTCCGGTAGATTTCCCGAAGCCAATGATATCGTCACATTTCAGAATATGTTGTACAATAAGGAAAGTCCAATCACCCTTGATAATCGTCAATGGGCCACAACGTACAAATATAAATGTGAGTATTTAAATTAAACAGCTATGATTTTTCAGGTCGACTTGCACATGTACCTACCTAAGATGTTATTTTTTGATCTAGTTGGTGAAGATGTGCCCAATGCAACAGGAAAGTACAAGAACATTTATCAGTTTGACGCGAGCGTATTTGCTATGAATTCAAAGCTAGCTGAATGTACTGATGTGGTTAATAGACAAGTTTTAGAACCGTCGTTTGAAGCTGTTTTAGACGCAGGTAAACACATTTAAAAAATATTTGCCCATTTCATTTTACTTTAAAACAGAAACAATAAATGAGCGTTTTTTTTCAGGAATCAATCCATTATCTTTAATGGGTGCTAATGTGGGATGTTACATGGCGTGTGGCATCAACGAAGCTGATTGTCAGAAATTTTATACAGAAAAAGGAAAATCTGCTCAACTTAGATTTCATTTGATGGGAAACAGCAAAACAATGGAATCCAATCGAGTATCATTTGCATTGAATTTGACAGGTATAGGTCAACAAAATTCAACTCTTGTAAGTAAAGTGCACCTACTCGTTACACGACTTCTAATTACATTTGTTGGCAGGGCCAAGCGTAACGTTCCACAGCTGTGTATTAGGAGGGCTGGAAGCTTTGAGTTCGGCTTACCATGCTATAGCAGACGGTCACATCGATGCAGCAGTAGTAGGATGTTCATCCTCGCTGCTTGAACCGAAGAATTCAGTATCTTACTTGAAAATGGGGTACTTGAGTATGGATTCGAATTGTAGAGCTTTTAGCCAAGATGGTAATAATTGTGAATCCATTTTACCGTACTTCCAAATCATACATAAAAATAAACAAACTTTTGTCCAAATTTCAGCCGAAGGATATGGAAGAAGCGAAGCAGCAGTTTGTCTATATTTACAACGAGCAGAAGATGCCAAGAGAAATTACGCAACGATCCTATTCTCTGAATGCTTCTATTTTGGCAGTAATCCGTATACGTACGTTGGATTCGATGAAGATCACATAGAGACCACATTACGGGAAATATATTCTCGACACAAGGAGGTTGACCCAAATGAAATTTCTTATGTGGAAATGGACGCATGTGGAGTCCAAGTAAATCACTCAAAAATTTCCTAATCCGAATGAAAAGATTTTTGAAAAGTTCAAACGTCATCACTTTGTTACAGAGATTGGAAAAAATTGAGTGTAATGCTGTTGCCAAAATATTTTGTGAAAAAAGAAACACACCTCTTTTAGTTGGTTCTGTAAAAAGTCACGTTGGTCATACAGAAGTGACAGCTGGATTTGTGTCTTTGGTGAAAGCATTATTCGCTCTTGACTCTGAGTATATCGCTCCAAATATGAATTTTTCACAACCGAATCCATTGATAAAACCTTTGATCGATAATACGTTCAAGGTATATCAAATTTCATGTTCGTTACTCAAAATATTGAACGGTGCATGTCCAAGTAGGTAACTAAGTAGAGGTACAATAATTTACTTGTTTGAATTTTTCTTAAACAAGGTGGTTACGGAAACAACAAAATTGCCTGGACCCATTGTAGCTGTGAATAGTATTGGCATCACTGGTGTAGTTGGACATGTCGTTCTCAAGCAGAATCCAAAGTAAGTGTGTATTGAAATTAGACCTACCAAAAAATTGTTGAGTAAATTCAAACGATGTTACTTCAGGACCAAGACTCAAAATGATAATGACAAACTGCCACGTTTGATTTTATTATGTGGTCGCGTTGAAAAAGATCTCAAGGCAGTCGTTGAAAAGGTAAATTCGTGATTTTTTATTCAAAATGAGAAATATGCAACAGATACTTATTTATGCAGTTCTATACTGGTTTTCTTTACATACCCATTAGATTGAAAAAATGCCGCTCAATACGGATATGGTGGCTTTGGCAAATGAAGTTTTCAAAACTGTAATACCCAGTCACGCATACCGTGCGTATTCCGTCTTGCCAGCCATACCACAACCAACAAATTCAGTCTCTGTATGTTGCCATAATTTTTTCTCTTGTTTTGAAAGCTATAATAGAGGAGATGACTGAGGGAAAAAATTTCTCTTGTTTATCTCCATCACAATTCATGTTGAAAATGCAAAAAATTCACTTTCCTATACTTCAACGAAAGGCACTTGATGGCGAAAACCGGCCAGTATGGTTTCTATTTTCTGGAATGGGTTCGCAATGGAATGGCATGGGAAAAGGTCTGCTAGACATTCCAGTTTTTGCAAATGCCATCAGTCGATGTGACAAGTTACTGAAGCCCAAAGGTGTCGACATTTACAACATCTTATTATCAGATGATCCAGCTCTTTTCGACGATATCGTGAACGCTTTTGTAGGAATAATCGCAGTACAGGTACGATTTTCATCAACTTACTGATTTGTAAAAATAATACCTATTTGGGATTATTTTCCGTTTTAGGTGGGGCTGGTTGATGTTTTGACCGCTATTGGTATCAAACCAGATTACATCATTGGGCATTCATTGGGTGAAAATGGTTGCGCTTATGCGGATGGTTGCTTGACACTAGAGCAGTCTGTGTTGGCTTCTTATGCCAGAGGTGTAGCTTCCAAAGAAGTGGAAACAATCAGAGGGATGATGGCTGCCATTGGTAAACATCACAGTTTAATCGTTCAGTTTTTACCCCACTTGATCTAACTTTCAATTTGAATGCTGTAGGAAAAGGATACTCGGAAATAAAGGACTCCCTACCAGAAGGAATTGAGGTAGCATGTCACAATTCAAAAGATAGCTGCACATTGACTGGATCAGCAGAACTGGTTGACAAATACGTAAAGAAACTTCAAGCAGAAGGTGTATTCGCCAAAACTGTTAATGTAGCTAATATAGCCTATCATTCCAAACACATTGCTCCTGCTGGTCCCGGACTTTTGAAACGATTGAGCGAAGTATATTATTTTTCAGTCACCATAACACCAGCACAAAACTAATGGGACGAAGAGGAAATATAATTTTTTTTTCATTTAGCACATTACTGAGCCAAAGGAACGATCGTCAAAGTGGATAAGTACCTCTGTACCAGAAGAAGACTGGGATAAACCATTAGCCAAATACTGTTCGGCTGAATACCTTACTAATAACCTACTCAACCCGGTACTATTTGAAGAAGGCTGTAAGCATATTCCTGACAACGCTATAGTTATCGAAATCGCACCTCATGGATTACTTCAAGCCATTTTGAAAAGATCATTCAAACCATCAGTCACCAATATTCCTCTTACACGCAGATCTAAAAATCCGAATGCCGTCAATTTCTTATTATCTGCTATTGGAAAGTAAGTCCTACAGAAAGAACTCTGCAAACTATATACGTATGTCCTGATAATAACTGTGTTTCTCTTCCCAGCTTATTTATCGCCGGTTGCCAACCTGATGTGAATGCTCTCTACCCAAAAGTGGAATACCCTGTTCCCAGAGGAACACCGAGTATCGCGCAGCTCGCAACTTGGGACCACTCATACGATTTGGGCGACTTTGCACCACTCCAAGTATACCTACACAACTACATATTGATACAGTTTCACCATTTAGATTTTTTTATTTATTAATTGGTCTTCAATTTTTCAAAGGATAATCCTCTGTCTCGAGAATTGCAGAAAATTAAACTCAATAAAGGCTCAGAATGGCGATACCTCATTAAACATAGAGTCAAAGGCCACATTATTATTCCCTCTTCGGTTTATATAGTAAATAAATTTTTTTCTTCATTATTTTCTGTACACTCATCAATGAAATTCTCTAATTATGAAATTTTTCACAGTATTTAACTTGGCAAATGTTCTCTTTTTTGAGAAGAGAAAAACTTGGAGCATACAACGTCGTATTTCAAGAAATAAAAATTCATAAGAATTTGCACATCACCATAGACAGTTATTATCAATTTTTTGTTGCTTTTGCGGGAAATTTTTTTCACGTGTGAACCTTGAAAATAATAAGAATTTGTATTTTTCAGAGCCTCGAGCAGTTTCAATTTTAATTCAAGGGGGTTCTGGTAATTTCGAAGTATTACTGGAAAATGAAAAAGATCCTGATAAGTACAAAGTGATTATGACTGGAATCATTGAAGTACCTTATGAGAAAAATATTGGTATAAAGGAACAAAAAATGCCACAGTTGAAAGTACAAGTAACCCAGGAACAGTTTTACAAAAATTTAGGAAATATAGGCTACCAGCTCGAAGACGAATTTGTTAATGTTAAAGAAATAACGTACAACGAAACTGGTAGGTCGAATTTGAAATTGATACCGATTCACTTTTGCATTTCTTACGAAGAATGTTTTTAAAATAACAGAAATTAAATTTACAATATTTTAAACTAATTTGTATCAACACTTCAGATTATTTCGGTAAAATTACGTGGAACCAGAATTGGGTAACATTTTTAGATTCTTTAATGAAGATTCAAATATTTTCTGAAAGCAACTCAAAAAAAGGAACTTTATTCCCACTTCGATTAAGAAGATTATTCATCTGCCCTTCACAGTTTAACACTTTAACGCCAGGTTTGATAGACTTTCAAGAGCCTATCTATTTTAAAACTTTTTTTAAAAATCACCAATGCTCTTAGGAGAAGAAGTAATCGTTCATGGAAATTTCTTCACCAAGCAAATACGATGCAATGGTATGGAACTGTCAGATTTTGAAAGCGCTCCATTGGCCCTGGATCTAGTAGGTGATCATGAAGTTGAGGCTGAACTGAAACAGATGCGATTTGTACCTCATGCCAAGCCTGATCTCGAGGTAAATCATTTTTTTTTTTTTTTTCCAATGAGGGTATGAAAATAGGTATGTATGTTTGTTACCAAATAAATTTTAGAACAGTGAAGAATTCCTAAATCTCTGCCTACAAATTGTTGTGGAAAGATTATCAGCTAATTATGAACATTCGAATACCACCTTGTCCATTGTCGACACTTTAGACACGGTGGCACCAAAAATTAAAAAAATTCTCAAAAAATTTGATTTCAAGGTTTGTGTTTTAGTAAACTAATAATTGTAATACAACACATTTGAAAATAAATTGACTGGGAAATTACTTCTTGTTTTAGCCTAAAATTGCATATCAGACTCTCAAAGACGTCATTTCAAAACCATTGTCCAAGAACTATTACTTGGTAACTGTCAATAGCTTTGAAAACGCAGACAAACTCTGCGATAAGATCAACAATCGGTTAAACAACGTGTATTTGCTAATTACTCAACCTTCAGACGAAAGTTTCTCATGGAAAAATAAGAATTCTTTCGTCGAAGTTACTTGCGAAACATTCAACAGCGCAGATGTATACTTTTACAAAAAAGTAAGTCTGTACCTAGACTAGTCTGATGTACCATGTACTCATATTTTAAATATTTTTCAGATCGCGGAGCCCTACAAATATCCCATTCCCGTTATTGCTGCTGATAACGAATGGATGGTGAAGTACACTTCAGAACTTGAGACCAAACAACACGAACCTATCGTTGTTTTAAGAAATACTATCGAAAGTGTCGACTTATCCCTGATTTTATCTAGACAAAAACCATATCCAAACACTAGGTAAGTAAGTGCCATTTATAGCAGCATGACTAGCTAAAAACGGTGGTTTCGCCTTGAAAACTGTTTTCACCTTTCATCTACTTACTATTGCAGTTGCCTACTTTTCAAGTCTTTGCCCTCTATTGCACCCTGTTTAAAAATGGTTCCCATGTGATTTTTCAAGGTGGGGGGGAGGGAGTTGAAGCTCAAAAGGCTCGATCCAGACTTTTAATTGAGCGCAAATATTATGTCGTGTACGACCTTTTTTGACTTGTAACTCTCGAAATAATGGTTTTTTGTGTTGGAGCATATATTTTTCAAAACCCACTTTCCGTCAGGAAACAGCGCCAAATNTTCTTTAGCTCCCTACAACAAAGGGATATTAATACATTGACAAAAAAACTTTCAGATTTTTGTATATTTTGGACGATGACGCACCTGAATTCGCAATTGATAATCCTACCTATCAGAACCAAATCGCTCAAGACTTGCCTGTATTAATTTACAAAGGAGGTCAATGGGGAACCTACAGGGATTTGAAGTGTGATACTGATGTCGCAGAAAATTTAGATTTAGTGATTTCGGAGGACTTGCAGTGAGTTGATTAGACCATAACTGAATTTGGTACTTGAAGTAAATCAACTGATTTTGCTTCACTATTTTTTTTTTTTTTTAAGACTACAAACTGTTGATATTATGTACTTGAACTACGACTATCAAAAAATATCTGTAGATGGTTCTGATGGAACAGTGAGTAAAAAACGACCCTGCTAAATGAATAAATTTTCACTAAAATATTCATTTGATTTATTGAGCAAATTTTGTGCAGGAATATGAGTATGGTCTAGAATTTTCTGGACTTTCAGACTGTGGAAAACGTATCATGGGGTTGAGCTGTTATAATCCCATGAAAGCACTTCTAAAACCAGACCCATTACTTACGTGGAATGTGCCTAAATCTTGGAGTCTCGAAGATGCAGCTACAGTTCCATTGCTATATGCTCAAGTACAAAAACCAAACCAAACAATCTCACATGCATTAACTTAACCTGAGAATTCATGAATTAAATGATGTGTTACGCAGGCATACTACTGTATACGAGTGATTTCGTCGAGAAAAGAAGACTGTGCTGTTTTTGTCAACTCTGAATTAGCTTTCGCAGAAGCCTGTATTGCAGTCGCATTATCATCAAACCAAAATTTGGAAATTTATGTTACTGTTGCCAACGACTCCGAAGCTGAAATATTGAAAAAGAAATTTCCAAACGTAAGATGATACAGTGTTTTCGCAATCTTATACTTAC
>JAAOIU010066321.1:0-11467 GCA_018107765.1 Hypogeococcus pungens | reverse complement strand
GCAAACGAATTAACATACCTAAGGAGTGTTTACATAAATTGTTTTTTGCGTAGAAAGGACAGGTACATGCTTGGTGAAATGATACACCAATGTACATTGTATTACATATTCAACAATTGCATGCATGTCGGTTTGGAAAGCGTATAGTTGATAAGCAATTGACCGGGGATAACCTGTTTACTGTCGGGCGTTGCTCTAATCTCGTCGTTCATTGAGATCTGTCGTTCATATCAATTAAATTGTCGTGGCGAATTGGCTGTCGCTTAAATACCCAATTTCGTCGTTAGATTTTTTTTCGTCGTGCAATCTATTGTTTCGTCGTGCAATTATAATTTTCCCCTTTTTTTTTTAGTTTTTCCCTTTCGTGCAGAAATTAATTTTCATCAAAAATTTTTTTCTTCCAAGTACGTTACTCAGAGCTCAATTATACCACCACACCCACTACTGGAATTTCATCTCACCACGTTCGCTTTTTAGGAAAATGCAATGGAAAACGTTTTCAAAGCTGGCGGAGGAAAATGTTGATTAACATCTCACATCGTCGGTGAAATTGAAACATGAAAATTTAATGCGAACCTAGGTACATTACAAGTATGTTATGTGCACCACAATCAATACCACAATTATGGAAACATACGCAGATGAATTTTTACATGAGGCATGGAACACACCGCTTCACAACAAATGCACTTCTGACACGAAATTCCTTTGAATTGGTATCCTCGCGAACCAGTTCTTCAGAACGAGATGTTCAAATACCAGTGCGACTAATTTCCGCAGAATATAAAAAGATCTCCATTTGGCACTCACAAGGGAGCTTTTCAACATTCAGATAAGGGGTCGCATCAAGCCTGAATGCCATTTTACTTTCAACTTTTATCACCCTTACACTCGAGAACGATCTATTAAAATATAGGTTATCAAGATAAGCCGACCGCGAGTATCTGTTAAGTACACGAATGCACGCTATCGAGACGGTTTTTCATCGGTGAGCACTGCACATTTTTCGCGATAAGTTTGGCAACATGGTTGAAGAAATGAAAACATGTTAACATTGTCTGTCGGTGACGATGACACCGTTTTTACTGAAAAGATTATGACGTCGTCGTTGACCTTGGAGTGTAACAGTAATCACCATCGTAAGATGATGACGATTTCGTCTCGAAGAATCGTGAAACTTTATTCCACCGATGCCGAGTCCATCGTGGAAGACCACCAGTGCAGAATGACATTAGCTTGATGGCGTTTCGGCTACAGCTCATCACAAGGTACGAGAACAGTTTGGCAAGTGCGTGGGGCAGGGCTGTGAATGAATCGTGATCGCGTCCAGCGTAAGCGAACTTGACGGTTGGCTTAGCGTGAACGAGTACAGGTGCGAAGGCGATCGTAGGAGAGCGATACGCTCTGCCATCGGGGCTTGAAACTTTTTTGCTCCAGGAGTAATATCTCCTTTATCGAATATGAACTTGTAAAAGCGTAATCATAATACTGAGCGTGTGCAGTAAGCACGATTGTTCTCAGAAAAAAAATAAACAAACTATAACCATTCGCGAGTACGTGATCAAGTGCAGAAAATAAGGAAATTGAATTCCATCCGATGGTAATTCCGAGTGCGAAAAACGACCAATACGGAAAGCAAACTATTTATAATCGATCACACACACAGCTCGAATGCTCGAAAATAATTTTTTACCACTAGGTATGCCAGAATTGTAATGTAATTCGACCTATGGTTTCTTTCAACGATGCTAGAAATTTCTCTGCTTTAAGAATTTGATACCGAATAAAATAATCATGCGACAAGTTGATCCCTCGATTGTTGTTATCTTATCACATCCAATACTGATGTTTACTTTTTGGCGACACATGCAACTTGTGGTGGCTTCGATCCCATAAACAATAACGATAAAAAAGTAACAACACGATGTTTAACGTCCCAACACATGTTCTCTGTCTCTACCATCACTCCAAAATCGGCGAACAACTCCTCATGCAACGGCGTCCATTCAACAGACACTGGTGATAAATTTTCTACGTGCTTTCTCTTCGCAACAGAATGCTACATTACATTATGAAATGTCGTTTCGTCACAAATTCAAACTTGCTTTACTTAAAGCAAATAATGTATAATGTCAGCTCAATTAACCCGCTCCAGTGAGATGTAAAATCTCACATCGAAGCTACGTAGAGCTAGAGCTATATATCGGCTGCCCTAATCAATAAGCCTTTGTTAGTAAAGGTTGAAGATACGTATGTTTATCGGTTACTACTATCAACTCGAGTTGACTGATAAATTTGACTTATCGATAAAATACCGTTGATGGCCAGGTGGTCTCTGGGATAAATTATCCCTTCTATTTTTACAAAACCACCCCTCTACGCGAACGTAGAAAATAAAAGTAACGAAATTACAAGCATATGCGTAAAAATTAACCAAGGACGAAACCATTATGAAACTCCTTCGACCGGAACGTTATGTACTCTCATTTACTTAGCTACTTACTAGAGTGAATGCACATCCGTAAAATAAAGTGTAAAATTTACACTCGCTGTCAGTATTGCAATTTTTATATAAAACAACATTTTGTTTAAATTAGGGATAAAATATTCGCGCTATTTATAGCGAAAGACTACGAATTACAACAATCAATAAGCAAATGTAGTTTGAAAAAATTACCTGAGTTACGACGTAAGATCCTTTCCAGCTAAGAATAGGTTTGTGAAGTAAACTGAGTTGTAGTCTTAGTTTACCCATATCGTCGGCTACTCGAAAACTATCAGCCAGCGTGGTGATCCAATTGATAACTTGTTCATTGGCATAAGTAATAAGCCCTTGTCCGAACTGATGCTTACCGTCATAGGTGAAGTTTAAAATGCCACGGATGGAGTTCTCGGTAAGTAGTGTTTCTTCATCTAAATGTACTACCCAATCTTGATCGGCCAAGATATTGACGTTGTCTTCTAAACAATATTGTAAAGCTCGAGCTTTGAATAAAGCGCCACTTTTGGTCTTATAATCCGAAGGAACTACAACTTCACGGATTCGCCTATGAACTGGTAAACCGATTGCTTTATCTGTGACTACTTCCATGATGAAGTTTTCTAAGCCAGCTTCGCAGCATCTAGTTATGTTTCGGGCTACGTTATCGCGCACTAATTGCGGATAATCGCCTCTGGTAACCACTCTTATGCATATGAAAGGCGCCAATAACGGCGATCCTTTCAACACAACTTTATCGGGAAATGCGTTATAGCACGTCAAACCAAAAAAGTTGAATAGCACTTGAGGAAACGGCAAGAACGTCAGAATTCTGAGTAAATATAAAACTGAACACCAAAAATATCCGTATCTTTCCCATGGATTGAATTCGAAACTTTGTTGAGTTTTTTCTGATAACTTGATGCCTCCGGTCCACAATTCGAATAATATTATCACCGTAATTAACAATGTGCAATGTAGAATATGTTTGGTCGTGCTGCTCACCACTAACATCCTCATCTAAACAGAAAACAAATACCGCGAATTAAGCTAATGCACTTGCAAAGGGCAGTACTGCATCGATTCGTAAAATCATTTCTTCTGAAATATGGTGCGTACGACTTGTGTGAAATTAATTTAATAAATTCGAATGAAGGTATCGTAACATAATTTACTTAGCGTAACTTACATTACGCTGAATTGTAATTACAACCCCGGAGAATGAGGAACAGAAAGTGAAACTTTCAACTCCACATAAATTGAATGCGGCAAATTCACCTCAAATGAGTACGCGAAACACAGCAACAGAAAGTGATCTTACGAATTTGACGATGGCTTGTTTATTATTATTTATTCACCTTCATACTTTAAGACGATACGCTCCCAGTTGACTAGTAAGTATTGCAATAAATTACTCGAAATGACCGTTAGTTCTCTTCAGCGGACATCCAAAGTATTTGACGAGAGCTACACACACTATCATCAAATTCGGTACGAAAAAAGCGAAAACAAAAAATGACACATAATTTTGAAAACTATATCACTAAACTTTTACGACGTTTAATTAATTTTAGACGCTTAAATTAAAACAATAGCAATAAAACGGACCGAACAACATACGACTAGCCTCAAACAAGAACCCACATTACAACACCAAAATCCAATATCCATCCGAACGGGTCTGATTGGTAGAACTTATAGACTCTACAACTACAAACAAAATGCCCATCTGATGGTCCCAAGTGTAAGGGGATTCCGCAAGTAATTATTCGCCAAACCGCCGGCAGGAGCGCTGATACTTGTTCCATCGTGACTTTTGATAAGGAACTTCCAAGCAGCATAAATTTTTTCCTATGAAGTGATTGGTCAAGTCAAGTTAATTTAGAAGATTGCTCACAGTCACAGTAGAGTCGCTAATACTTGGCCTCGAAATTACTCTTCCATGAGCAATCTGAATTATTTGACTTGACCAACCAATCAATTTATATGAAAAAATTGATGCTGCTCAGAAATTTCCTTATTAAAAGTCATAATGAGCCAAATACCAGCGCTCCTACAGAAGATTTTGGGCTTGATGTTGGCTTGATTCTTTGAGCTTGAGTTTAAAATTAAATTACCACACTCATAATTTTGGACAGTGAAAAGTTGTAAAATAGCTCTTCTTTTTTGTAAATATTGGCCTAAATAAAACTAGTATTTTCCTTATTTTCCCAAAAGAAAATCCCTCCTTATTCTCGTAATCGAATCGACGAGCTTAGTTGATAAGTCAATTTTGTTCAGCTGTTTTTGATCCGAGTTCAATCAAGAATAAGTTGTTATTTTGTACCATGAATTCATTAGAGAGTCTGTCTAAAGTTGATCCGTTTGCTCCAGAAAGTTCTAAGTATGTATTTTTCCATTTTTAGTTCATTGATTTCCAGTAATTTGATTGTTCTAATCTGGTATCTGTTTACAGTGGAAAACTGCTACGATATGCTAGTCAAAACTCCTTGGATGAAAGTTCCCAAAAACAAATTTCGAAAAATAAACCAAAAGAGAGGCCACCTTACGAAAACGATCATCATTCACGTAAAGCACTGCAACTTCTGCACAAAATGCGAGTGTAAGTGTACTTGACAATGGCCAACTTGGCCAACTGATAAAACACTCCGGATGTACCTGCTACCTATCAACGATATGTACTTCCATGTTATATTGTGTTTGTTTTTATAGTGACAAAGTCCTGTGCGATGTTATACTAATTGCCGAAGAGACTCAAATTCACGCCCATCGTACAGTTCTAGCAGGATGTAGTTCTTACTTCTATGCAATGTTTACTAAATTCGAAGAAAGAAAGCATGACCGTGTTGTACTGAAAGACATCGATGGACCAGCTTTAGAGTTATTAATTGAATATGTATATACTGGTAAAATTCACGTTACCGAAGACAATGTTCAGGTAAGATTAAAGAACAAAAGACCATTTACTTTTGTTGGTGGTTTTAATGTTGTAACATCAAGCGTACTTTTTTAGTCCTTGTTACCTGCTGCCAATTTATTACAATTAACTTATGTTCGAGATGCATGTTGCGAATTCTTGGAAAGTCAGCTACATCCGTCTAATTGCCTCGGTATACGAGCGTTCGCTGATTTACATGGCTGTTTAAACTTACTCGCACAATCGGATGAATACGTTGAACATCACTTTTCGTAAGTATTGTATGCACAGTACGAACCATAGCGTACGTTTCAACTATTTGATATGGAACTGTGTTTGCTCATTTTTCTATCACAGGGAGGTCGTGGAAGGTGAAGAGTTTTTATCCTTATCAATAAAACAAATCATTCAATTGATTCAAAACGATAAATTAATTGTTCGAACCGAAGAAGAAGTAATGTTTTTTCATAACTTCGGTTTATTCGTGTTCAATTTTTGTGCAGTAAATTTGAATTGTTACTGTTGAATTTTTCATTTTTTTCAGGTATTCGAATGTGTTGTTAATTGGGTAAAACATGACGAAGAAAATAGAAAGGCTTATCTTCCAACATTAATGGAACATGTTCGATTACCTTTGACTAGTCGAGAATATTTACTGCAAAGAGTAGACCATGAACCTCTTTTACGAGCTGATTTGCAATGTTTGTCACTTTCAGTAAAATTTATGTTGAACTCCCGAAGGTAACTGAATTGATAATGATCATTTTTTTACGACACAGGTAAAGATTTTATTATCGAAGCTTTGAAGTATCACTTGATGAAGTCTGAACAGCAAACAACAGTGAAAACAGTTCGCACAACTCCTAGGGAAGCTAATAAACATAAAGTAGCTATTATTGTGAAATCAGTAAGATATGGATTTTACTATTTGATGATTTATCTTGTATAAAAATTTTCCAGTCCCTTCTAGTGGTCGGAGGTCAAGCACCGAAAGCTATTAGAAGCGTAGAGTGTTACGATTTGAAAGAACAGAAATGGTTTATCGCTGCTGATATACCGAACCGACGATGCAGAGCAGGTTTGGTTCTTTTAGGGAACAAAGTCTACGCCGTTGGTGGATTTAACGGCTCACAACGCGTGAAAAGCGTCGACGTATATGATATCCAAACCAATACTTGGAGTAGCGGAGTGGACATGAAAGCTAGAAGATCAACATTAGGAGTTGCAGTTTTGGCAAACAAGATATACGCTGTAAGATCATGCAAGTCTACTTAATTATGGATAAATATGGGAAACTAATGAATTATTTCTGTAGGTTGGTGGATTCGATGGAGTAAATGGATTAGAAACAGCCGAAGTGTTTGATCCAAAAAATCAAGAATGGTGTACCATCACACCTATGTCGACTAGAAGAAGTAGCGTAGGTGTTGGTGTTCTGAATAATCTGCTGTATGCCGTACGTCATCATGAAATAATTTTCAATCCTCATCGATTATTATTTTAATGGGTGCTAACACATTTTTAATTTCTAATTTTAGGTTGGAGGATACGATGGCGTTTCTCGTCAATGTCTCAGCACTGTTGAAAGCTATTGCCCAGAAACGAATACTTGGGTTGCAGTGGCTGAAATGTCTTGTAAAAGAAGTGGCGCCGGCGTTGGTGTCATGGATGGTGTTCTCTATGCTGTTGGGGGTCATGACGGACCTACTGTCAGAAACACGGTTGAAGCTTTTGATCCCATTGTTGGGCAGTGGAAAACTGTGGCAGATATGTCTTTGTGTAGAAGAAACGCTGGTATTTTTTTTTGTTCATTTTTTTGAGTAGGAAATCGAAGCTGAAGAAATTATCATTTATTAACACATCCGTTGAATTGATTTTATCAGGTGTCGTTTCGTACAATGGATTTTTATACGTCGTGGGTGGTGATGACGGCACAACGAATTTGTCTTCCGTTGAAGTATACTGCGCTAGTACTAATACGTGGAAACTGTTACCAAAATCCATGAGCATTGGCAGGAGCTATGCGGGTGTAACGTTAATAGATAAACCGCCTAATTTATTATTATGAGAGTACGACCCGAGACTAGAAACATGGAGTACTCTTGCAATTCTCATGATCGACGCGATATTGAAAAATCGTCGATCTGCAGGTCGTTCTAGTCTCATTTAAATCGTCTGCCGGTGACTTGGCTTTATGTATCAAAAGTATTCATTTTTTCATTTTCCTAAATACTGTACAACGAATGTTCCAAATGTTCGAAGTATTTTGATGGAGTGTCATGACTGATGCATTATTGTGATGTGTGGTGAGTAACGTTGGAAGTCAACGCATTATTTAACCATTATTTTTACGTATTTGTATAGGGTATGTCGCTGTTGTGTTGTTATTTATGTTTACGTTGCGAATTTAACCAACTTGATGTAGTGCGGAGCAATTAAAATTGCTGTAAAATTTATGCTTAATTTTTTTCATGGTTGTTTGTCGTAGCGAAGTAAAACATAGTTAGTACCTATCTAATCGGTGGAGTGTCCGATTAGTTGAAATTTTCTCAGTGAATCATTCCTGATACTTTTTAGCTTCTAATATTTTTTATCGCTAATAAACATTTTTATATAGTGCTTTTTTTTTTACAAATTTGAAGTACAAAATAATGTCTTACGGGGTATTTAAAAGACAAAATTCGATTATTTTGAGGAGATTGATAAAGCTAGTGTAAAGTTTGAGGCATTGTTTGTAACATGCAGGTATTTGCACAACGGCTTGTACATATACAATACAATCACAATTATTAGCGATGGACTGTTCTCACTTCCTCGTTGAACATAATGCGCGTTGTATACTGTTATGCGCTCGTCTAATTTCATGGTAGCTTCGTCGTCGCTCATTAGGGTGATCACGTGATAAGAATTATGTCACGTATTCTAGCATTGACGAACTTGAGAAAAAAACGAGTCAAAGAAACATACGGTAATTTTGTGGCATTTTTATTTCTTAAATAGAAATTATGACTTGCGTATTACATTTTCGTGATAAAAATGCAAATCAGGAAAATACAATTATAGATTTTGATTATGGAAGTTCCACAAAAGGAACTATGTAATTGTGTACCGGAAAACAACCAGACAATACGAGATTTTATTTAAAATTGAAAACGACAAATTCAATACCTACGTTCGGGTTGATGGCTTGTCATTTTCACTCATATACAATGTTTTTGCGTTTTTATATTTTTGAGCACATGACTGAAAAGATTTTACTTATTTGACGTAATCTACACACCAATAAAAATACATCTTTAAAAAAAAAATTGTTTTTATTAAATTTACGCAGAGCTGGTCATATTCTGAATTCAATAATTTTCAATTTCAAAATAACTTTAGAACAAAATTAACACAGTAGCTCCGAAAGCATTTTTGATTGCAAATGAATTTTTAACAGATGTTTTCATATGTGAAACCATCGTAATACGTAAATTTATTAATCGAAGTCTAACATTCGAGAAGGATCACAACTTCGACTTTTAAAACTATTTTCAAACGTTTAAAATAGGTTCGTTTTTAATTTTTCGGGAAAATTTTTCACCTAGATAATATAAGCAATTTTACTTGCAATAAATTGAAAATTTTAACGAAGCGTTTCATCATCAAGTGTCCACCAAAATAGAATCGCCACTTATTTGTTCATATTCGCATAATGACAGAATATTTTTTCCATCTTCGCATTTAAGCTAGTGACTACGACTTTAGATATTTTAATGACAGTTTACGGAAGCATGCTTAACATGTTGTGTAAGCTAGTGACAAGTACCCAGAGCCACATGCTAACTCTCATACCAAGCAGAGGACAAAGGTGATTATTGAACGGTCAAGATGAAAACCCTTCCCTGTAGGCCTGAAAAGAAAACATACCTTCGTTTTTAATCCCATTGAATTGGAGGGAGAATCACAACTTCTGGTAAATTTTTAATCTGAGAAAATGGAACATGAAAATCGATTGCATAATTAGCAGAAAAATAGGGAATAGATTAAGAAATCGGGAAAAATGAAAAACGTTCTTGAACTAATAAAGCACAGTAGAGTGCATGATTTTTGTACGTTAATGTTGAAGCTTCGTTTATAATCGATTCTGAAAACAAAATTCCTAGAGAAAACGTAAAATAACTCAAAAACCAGGATGTTATATTTGAAAAAAACAAAGGGAGTTAAAATACTCGATTTTCAAAGTACTTTACGTTTTGCTGATGATTTTGCATCTGAAAAAATGACTTCTGTGATTTTTCGGTTTTCAGAATCAATTATAAACGAAGCTTAAATTGTGAATTAAGTACGGGTCGAAAATTTGCGATCAATGTTTGGTTAGTATTTACGTACTTATCCTCTGTTCATTGCAAAACCATCAACCTTTTCAATACATTTCACGTCTCATTAGTTGGTTTTGATAAAACTGTCACTACTGACGAGTAAATAAGAGACTACGTCGTCAACAATTTCATTCAAACTGCTCGATGGAAAAAATTACTTACCTACAGAAACTTCAAATTTGACGAATAAAACTACTCAGCCTTGAATTTTCCAAACTTTATTCATATTTATCGTCAGTTCGTCACGCTATAGAAATAATCTTTCGATGCAAAGAAAAGTAAATGCAATATAACAAAAAATTACTACAGTTACTTCATTATATATTCGTTTTGCTTGAATAGTCAGAACGTATCATCATATTTTTTGAAATGAAATGAAACTCTTCTCTTCATTTACCGCTTACCGGTAAGCTCACATGCGAGATATTGCGCATGCGCTATTCATAATGCGTGTCGTACTTGTAGGTGTAAGTATATCGCGGTTTTGCTGGCAACCTGCGTTTTCATAATCAAATATATTCGTTTTGATACGAGTGTGAAACCGCGCGCGAAATACGATGTTTTAGTTTTACTTTATTGCCAAAATTTCAACTTAATTGGTACGTTTTCCTATCATCTACGTGTCAGAAAATTGTTGCCGCAAAGGTAAGACTTAATTCATTAATTAATAAATAAGTGATAGTTAATTTCCCACTTGTCTTGTTCGCCAATAACCGTCTACTGATAAGATTTTTGATAAGATGACTTTACACCGGGACGTCTTTGTCTACAAGACTCTTTTCATTTAATTTTCATTGTCTAGGATCTGTTTCAAAAACAGGAACAAATTTATTAACCTTAATTTATCACCCATTGTTCTTGTAATTTCTATGTTTCTCCGTCGATCGGTTGATTTCTGCTTTCCATGCATTCGTGTCGTGTTCGACCAACCGCCTACAGTGTCGTAAAATCAACACGTTCTATATTTAACTTTTTCGACACATGTTACCTTTAGAATTTTTGTTCAATTTCGCTTCGATTTCGTCTCGAAAACATGACTTTATTCTGTTTTAATATCATTGTCAGGTATTTTCATTTTGTTTACGATTTTATCGTCGTGTTACCCTTGTCAAAATCAAAATACCATCTCTTTGTATGACGAAAAAAATTGGTGAAAGTTGAGGTTTATGATTTATTGTGTATTTTTTATTAGGATCATTATTCTAAATTAATCTTCTTTAGAAGCAAGTGTTTTTTTGTTTTTTGTTTTTTTTTTCTTTTAAATACAACTCAAAATAAGAATGAGACTAAAAACTGGACCAAAAATTTCCATGCAATGAAAAAATTATCTTTTACTTAATTTTTAAAATACTTAATGATGATAGCTGTACAGAAAGTACAGACAGTTGCGAGATAATGAGAGTGCATTTAAATGTTTTGTCGGCTTCATGAAATGACTGCTTCCGAGTTATGTTAAATTTAATTGATAACAATTCATTTTTCGTACAGCATTCTTCATCGAGTTGATAATTTAAGAAATGAATTTAATTCACTATATGTACTTAACTATTTACCATTTTTTACTATTATTACTGTAGGTATCTAGCGCAATTTGATAAAGCAAGTAGTACCTATATTTAGTTTTTGTCGGTTGTTTTTCTTCCTCTCTTTGGCAACAACTAGGTATATTCGAGTGTGCTTTTTATTCGGGATCGGGATTCGTATTCATTC
>JAAOIU010065527.1:4774-23646 GCA_018107765.1 Hypogeococcus pungens | reverse complement strand
AAAAAAAACACATGTAAATATTGTTATGGAGAGAAAAATAAAGGATACCAACCGTATGGCACTTTTACATATTAAACTAGATTCTCAATACCGTGACGATGTTTTCTTCAGCTTTATTTCATTCATCGGCCGGTAGCGCGGTAGGCGTAGTAGGTACTCTCTAAATTTGAATCAGGCAAAAATTTCAAATTCGACTGATTAAACGAAACGGTAGCGCACAGACACACATGTGTACGTGTACGTGTTGGTGCATCGACAGTGTTTGGTAATTAAAATAACGTAATATGTAGATAATGGGATAGTGTGATTGTTAATATTCAAGGAATAGTGTAAATTGCTTTTTAACAATGCATATCCATTTTTAAAAAACCGAATACGAGCCCCTAAATTTTAAAACGAAGTCGGGTAAGCTCACTCTAGAGCCATTTTCATGCAGGTCTCGGCTAAACTAAAGCCAAACGTACGAGTACCTGTAAGGATAGGCATAGATTGCCTAATACGAATAATAAGATTATATTATGGTTACTCTGGCCGCACGTTGAATGATATAAGGAAGAAGAATAGAGGGACCGGCGGTGTTGTGACGATAATGAGAATTATTAGATAATACCACGCAATGAATGATTCTAATTCATTTCGTTAGCCTGCTCTAGGCACGGCGCTGGCGTACTGACTCGCTTTAGCGTGACGTGTAAAGGTTGATGTGAGATGCTCTCGTCTTTTTTTACGTATGTATCTACATTATCTTGCCTCTATCAGGCTTTTTCCACACGATATCGAGGGAATCCCGCACTACCATTAGGGATGAAGAATAAACTGCAATGCTCCAAATCACATAACTGCTTCAACCGTTTTTTTTTTCCCACCATATTATCAAAGTGTACTGGACGCACGTTTGAGTATATGCTAAAAAAAAAGGAAGAAGGAGAATCTCAAGAACCGATCATGGATCTATGTAAAAACGCTAGCTTAGCAGTTTTTTTTTGACTTTGTAATCATATCAGATACCAGAAACTGTGAAGGTTAAATGATGAATTGTCGAATATTTTCATTATTTCTAATACTTAATAATATTACATGCAATTACTTTTTTATGATATTCTTCCTAATTACATATTTTGGCAATTTTTTTTTAGTGTAAAATTTTCTTCAACGTCCTTGACATTTAAACTACATATATCCCGGTGTATTTCGAAATTATACAAGTTTATACCCGCATTATCTACACTTTTTATATTTGACGTCTGAGAAAGATGGAGAAAATATTTCGAAATGATTTCTACTCAAAATTATCAGGCTACCTGATGGTGAAAAATAAAATTGTAATGAAATGTGGAAATCGCAAAAATGAAAGTGTGATTCGTTGAAGTTAGGGGTAATGTTTTTTTTTTCAAGTTCGAGGGGTACGATTGAGTAAAATTTTTGGAAAATGCCTCAGGTATTTAAATAAGATAGGAGGGCGTTATGTTGTCTGAACGTAAAATTTTTCAGAATTGGGATTGGGGGATTTTCTAAAATTTCACTTTATTAAATTTGTTTGTATTTTCGAAATTCGATCCATTTTTCAGAATATCGATCATATATATATATTTATATTTTACAATATTTTTGAGTTTTTAAAGTATATTAAAATGACACTCAATGATTTTTATTTTGAAATTTCGGTTTAATTTCCTCCGAATTTTCTTGTGATTTCATACGTCTAATTGCGTTCGAGTGACTTGAATTTTAGATTATTTTTCTCTATCAATTTCTCGATCAGATACTTGTCAAATTCCTCGCTATTTATGAATGAAAACCGATCATAAACCAATGTTCAAGAAAATCAATTCAACACCTTGGCAAAGGGACGGATATAACGGATGAAAACTATATGAAAAACGCGTTGTGAAAATATTCTGGAAACGTGGCCAAAAAAGAGTCAACCTTGAACTCGAAATCCGGGTATGGGAAACCGTAGGTAGCTATTATACGTTCCTACAAATACTAGAATCGCAAACCAAGATGACTAGGATGAACAATGACGTTTGGAAATTTAAAGAAAATCAAAGCGCTCACCAACGTCGAGTTAAGAAAAAAAACCTGATCAACGCGAACTATCATTAACACCTGTAATACAAGCAAGTTCCGCATCTTCGTACTGGTCATGCGTGTACGTGTAAAAAGCCCGTATCTGGCGCATTAAGACCGCGCGTTGCTGACGGTGGTAAAATCTGCGCTGCGTTGGCCGGCAATACCTAGGCTCTTTTTTTAATCCATCCTTCATCTTCTCGGGCTTGTCATCGAGTGGATCAAAGAAGCGCCGAAATTGTAGCCTGCATATGACGATGCATTTTTTCACCATCCGTATGTATTTTTACCTGTCGTAGATCAACGACCTTCAAACTAGATTATCACTTTCAACTTCCACGTTTTTTTTATTTTTTTATTTTTTTTTTTTTATTATTCGACGCTAGTGCGGCTATTGCGTCATAGTGATTATTTTTTCGACGTCAGAATAGTCAATCCGCACGTATTCCTTAATCACATCGACATTCCAAGTCACAGTGGCCGATTACTTCGTTGATTGATTTTTCTACAATTTTTTTTTTTTTCAAACAAAATGTACCCGCCTTTTTTCCAGTCGAGTTAATCCTGGATGATCTTATTAATAACCAGAGCTATGTTCGTATGAGGCTTCCATTAAATATAGTGACTGGGAAACTTACAGCAGCAGCGTCGAGTTTGTTCGTAGATAAGTAATGGGTATTGATAGATCGAACAGAGCGCTATTTATAATCTCGTCGTTTTATATTAGGCTCGTTAAGAGACGGTTGAAAAATTCCTTCACTCAAGGTGCCTATACGGAAGGAATGGCTCATACAGGTGATTTTTCATGACCCAGTTCGCGGCCAGACTCTGCACCTATGCGGTATTGTTCTGCAAAAGTTTATTAACCTCTTTAAAAATTAGCGCCTAGCCCATTCAGGTGGCGGTTGCTGCTCGAAGGTGATATTTATTATATTGTTTCGAAGGCTAAACATGATCGAGTACGGTTGCTAATAACCAAGATGTTTACGAATTACACCCACCGAGCGAAGAATACCTACGTGGCGCGCGTGTACGCGTCGGAAAAAAAACAGACGCTAGTTCCATCCGTACAGAATACAATAAAGATATACGACGACGTACGGTCGAATTTAATGGTCCGTATCGCGGTTACCCTTTGCGAATGCCGTTAATTATATAATAGGTAATAAAAATGCGAAAAAAAGTGTCCATCGTATACCCTTTGATTAACGTGAGACCATTCTCAAACCGTGTTAAGTTCATTTTTAATTATTAAATATTTAATTAAATATCAATTGAAAAAAAATTTCCCACTTGGGTAATTACTATTTATAATGTTCAAACAAATTTAATGTTTGCCATTTTTTTTTTTTTTCAAATAGAAAGAAAAAACTATTGTCACTTTAAGGCACAAGGTAAGCCGCGTTCGTTCAACTGATTACACATTAGCGATAGGTGCGGAAAACGTGTCGTGTATTCTCAAATTCAAACACTCGACGAGTTGACCTTATATAGGGGGAAAAAAATGTAAGTAGAATTTTTTTCAACATCACCGACCACCGCGTGCTTCGTTCTTTTTTGTTACTCGTACACGAACCATAGATTTCAGATATTTCGGCACAAATCGAAGGCCAATTTCAAACAGCAGCTACAGGTGTTTGATTGGGGGAAAATGCCCACCAATCATCCACTACTGTGGCATTTCTTACACAAGAAAAATAGAATTAAACACACGTACCGTAAACTGCTCATCATCGTTCGGATTAACCTACAGAACGGCTCAACTGTTGAAGTTTTCGATAAATCGCGAAAAGCGCAAGCTGTATCACTGTACTTGTACGCGAATTGAACTTGAAAAATACCTAATTATTTTTGCGGCATCGTCACCCAGATTTACGACTACATATGCGTTGCAGCTATAAGCAGACGAAGACTATGAAATTTTAATCTATTCGCGTGAGATTCATTCTTTGACACGAATTATGATCCTGATGAGGAATAAAGTAGACTGAGATATGCGCACTTTTCTGATGGAATTTTTTTCAGTTTTGTTGACGGTTTCATACGTGTGATTCCAAATGAGCTGCAGTTTTCAGCCAATTTTTTTTCTTAAAATTTTGCAAGTTAATTAAAAACTACCGAGGGCTATTCACAGAAATTCTAGGAAAAATTTCAAGCGTTTTTTCAAGGTGAAATGGGCTCATTTTGGTTATCCTTTAAAGAAGCGCAATTATGAAAAAAATATAAATATGTTGTTTACACAGTCCAACTGTGCAAAATATATTTTTTTCAGAATTTTCTAGATGAGTAAAAGACCCCCAAAAATCAAAAAAAAATAATTTTTTTACATAGGCCATTTTTTACCTTGAAATGGGTCGATTTTGGTTAAAAAAATGTTCCTAGTACAATGTCACTGAAAACGTATTTTATTACACCCCTACCCAATTTTCACTGAGATTCGTACATTTTTGACGTTTTTCTTATTTCAAATAATTTTTCAATTCATGATTTTGAATTTTGGTGAGAATGAAAAATGGTTTAAGAAAAAAACTAATCGCGAAATCGAGTTCAGCTAGTCAAAACACATCGATTTAGACTTTTTAAACGATCGTTTTGTTTTAAGTTGAAAATTTTAGTTTTTGTGGGTACTTTTTCATTTTTCGAAATTCCACTTGCAAACGTAAAATAAGTAAGCAGTTAAATCAGTGGATCGAATGAGCAGTTCTTCAAAATTTGCCTAGTCTCCGCGTTTGTTCGAAAATCCATGAAATTTCCAGATGAAAACAAAAATTGGAAGGCGTGATTTTTCGAGATCTAAAATCTGAAATCCGTTTCAAGAATGAATTTTAATCCAAAAACCAAAATTCTAGATTTTGAGATTTTTTTGGATTTTAAATCTAGAAGGATTTAAATTCTGACCAACACTGCCCCGCAATTACTTATTTTGTAATTTCTTTCAATTATTAATATTTCTTTTTGAATTTATTGTTGAAACGTTAATTCCCAAAAATTTAAAATTGTCGAAACTACTAAAATAATTTTCAATTTTTTAAAATTGTTCAAATCTCTAAAAATTTCAAGAATTATTCAAATAATGAACATTTTAGAATTTTTCGATACCCGTTGTAAATTTTTCCAAATTTTTGTAAGCTGTTAATTTCTCAATTAATTGGAGCGGAGAGGAGGTCAGTACAATTCTGAGTATCTGTCTGGTACCCTGTCTAATTATGCATGTGGCTGGGCTTTTCAGAATTTCGGAGTCGACAAGTGCCTTCAAAATCAATAGATGTGGCAAGTAACGCCTAAAAAAAATGAGTCTGAAAACAGTTTATAGAAACTTATCAATAGTATTCAAAGGCAATCACTAGCGAAAATTTTTCAAATATTCTCAAGTGTAGAAAATAAAGAGAATAAATTTTCATTTTTTTGAAAATTTATTTTCGACATGACCGAGTTGTCATGAATCACGACCTGTGTAGTAATTACCCTACTTATGAGACATTTCAGCATCTTCACAGTGAATTACCGTCCCTTCGATATTTCAAGCTGGTTTCGTCTATTTATATAGAAAAAAAAAATCGCCTCACAGATTTAAAAAAAACTCGAAGAGCCGACCTATTCGATACACCTGCGGTGCTAATTGAGTAATAAAAAATTAAAAAGAAAACATCCAGTCGATAGGGAGAAATGATCTACGCTTATGGTAGTGAATTACCTTGAATGTGGAAATTTTACTGTCGGCTCGGTACGTTCAACGCGTAATGTTGTCCTGTGGCTCGGTCATTCGAGTCAGACAACCTTTTTCATCTATCTCGTATCGAATAGCGGCGCACAGGTACAATTTAGAACATAAATCAAAAATTATGAATTTATAATGAACGCACAGCTCGACATAGTATTTAATATACACGCGTTCGGCTTGTATCATGGACAGAAAAACCAGACTGAGGGTTGGGTGGGTTAGTTGAAAGGGGGCTAGACATTGATATATAAATTATAATTTCACTATTGGTGCGCTGAAATCAAAACCTCGTTGCAAATTTTAACCCTCGTTCGAGTTGTTGTTGTTTCTGTGCGTTTTTTTGCATGAATTTTATTTTAAATAGACAGAGGTAGGTAGTGAGGCACACACACGTGAATACGTACTCGTATACCACGACTTCAAGGTAGAAAACAGCTGGCTGGCGGGACGTTGCGTAATAGCCAGTCTGTGACGCCAAATTTATTCAGCTGACCAACGACCATGTTTAATTGGAAATTATTTTAGCAGCTGAGTGCAACAATGTGGATTTGATGACTCGAGCCGAGGTACCTATGCTTTCGCTTACGAAAGGAGAACGTGCAATAGTGCTGTACGTATCGAAGTCGCCACAACAGTACACTCGAGTTACCTGCAACGAACGCGAGGTATCAATTTTAATGTCAAGACTGGTGGGGCACCAGCGCTCTTCTAACTTCACGGGCAATGCCCACAGAAACCGAAAGTATGATGAAATATCTCCCTACTCGATTTACGCCAGCGTCTATATGTTCTGCTCGGCGACTGTGTGGCCGCCAGCCGAGTAATTGGAAGAATTTTAAATGTACAGACTCTACGGTACTACCATATCGCCTGCGAATATGGAACGGATATATCTACTAGATATACGATTGTCAAATCCAGACAACAATGATAAAAAAAAAATTTAAAAAAAAGGCAAACACGGTTTTTCATCGAACTATTGAGAACTATATCATACGCACGTACCTGCTCGGTGTCGGATGAGGTGACATGTAAGATACGAGAACATTTTTGTGCTGGAAATTGTATAGCTAGCGCTTGATAGTCTTGCAAATCTGCTCTGTAGCCGATTGATAAGACTTTCCAATATTTCAAGGTCGTTCGAATTAATATTCATGGCGTACCTATAGTCAGGTTTGCTTATTCGCGTACGATATTATTGAATTTTCGTGTTTGACTTATCGAAATGTATGTACCTGTTGCCCGTACCCGCAGAACCGCGCGCCGATGGTCGAGTTACAATCTCTTGTATCTTGTACGTTTAGGTACCTACTATGTCGAATCGCCGCACACACGGGATGCAAACTCGCCTGTATAACCGATACCTTAACCTGTCTCCGTATGTTGTACGGACACCGGTGCGCTTTGCTTTTATGCTTTTAATGGCGTTTCAGTGTCAATATTATCGCATCATTGACACCGAGTGCCTACAGACTGCCAACTGCCAATTGTCGTGCCACTCGAAGCGAAGCTCGCTATCGATCATAATATATCCATCGTGATGTTGATTTTGTTGCACGCGATCGTATATCAAGATAAATACATGAAAATTGCTGCTCACAGATCTTATTTTCGCACCGTGTGGAAAAATACCGCGACGATCAGCCAACGAGGACGCAGCGCCGTTGGAGCACCCGTGGCCAAGGTGAAAGAGTATTTTTGGATGAGGCGATAAGGAAGTACCTACGTTTATAGGCTGAACGGAGGCAGACAGGGTAGCTCTAAAATGGCCAGAAAAATTAGACAAGTCGTCACGAAAATGTTGTCTAATTAAGAAAGAAGGATTTGTTGAATACTTATTTATATGCAGACTTTGGGATTAATTGATTTGGCTGCCAAAAAAAGATGAATATTTTTTATTGAGAGTTTTTCGTTTTTGAAAAATTATAGTCATTTTTCTTTATCGGAATTTTAAATCGTTTTTTGAAAAAAAAAAATGTCCCTAATTAGGTATATGTAATTAACGAATTACGTGTATAAAACGAATGAGTATGAGACGTGGTTATTTGTAATATTGGGGGAAAATATTTTTTTCGTTAGGTAATCTATTTTTCAAAAAAATGAATGTGTAGTTTGAAATATGGTTTTTAAATAATTTTATATGTTTTTTAACATTTCAAAACAATTTTCTAAAAAAATGACAAATTTGAAAATATTGGAAAATTGTTTACCAAACCAAACTTTTTAAAAAAATGAAAAAACTGGGTTTTTAAAAAATTGAAAAAAAAGACTTTTTTATTGGAAAATGACAGAGAAAAGACGGAAAATCGTGGTTAAAATACATGAGCACACGTGCAATAAAAACAATATTACTTAGAACATTGAAAGAATTGAAAAAAAAAATATAATAACAGACGGAAAAAAAATGACGAATAAATTATTATTCAAAGTGAAAGGTAGAAAAAATATTGAAAAGGCGCTGAAAAATCAAAACATTCAAATCGAATTGAAAAACTCTTAAAAAATAATTACAATAATAAAGGTAATAAAAAATTTATATTGATAAATTTTGGAAAAAGATACCCACATTTTAAGGATTGGATAATTTTTAAAAATTAACAAACTGTAAAAAATTTATCATTTTTTGAAAAAATTTAAAATTTGAAAAACATGCAAATTGATAAAAAAAAGTGAAGAAATTAAGTGCCTTGCTTTGGAAAATCAAAAAACTGATTAACTTTGAAAAATTGACTATTTTATGAAAAAATGACTCAGCTTGAAAATCGATACGTCAAAAAAATTGAAAAATAGAAAGAAATTAGGGGGGGGGGTGATGGAAAACTTGAAAAAAATAGAAAATTTTGAAGGAATGACAATAAGCTGTCAAATACTTGCACCTCTTTGTGTATGCAAAGGGACGAATATCGAAAGAATGCGTTTGTAAGTGCAATAACTTTTTCAAATTTTCTGATGTCCATCCCTTTGCGTACACGGGGATGTGTTGTATGTAAGTAATGTATTTAAGAATTTGTCAATTTCACTAAACTTGTCAATTTTTTTGAATTTACTGATTTCTTAAAATTTCTTAATTTTTCAATTTTTTTTTTTAATTAAAAATTTTTCAACTTTTCCAATTTTTTAATTTTTTCCAGTTTTTTTCAGTTTTTATTTTTCAAATTTTTTAATTTTTTGAGATTTATTGGTTTCACAAAAATTAGGATATTTGTGATCTTTTGATATTTCAGCGCAGCCAATCGTTTCACCGAAGTCCTACTACCTACTTGGACTCTATTGAAGTCGACATTTTGCAAAATCATTTTTCCACCGACCCCCCAACAATGGAAGAAAACATCGCTCATGGCCCGTTGACGATATCGTTTCGTGGACGAGCTTGCGTACCATGATATCTGACGTGTTAAAATGATATCGCCACGTGTACTGAAAATTTTTTCGTGACGTCGATTCAAGTAATTCCCCATTGTACGTAAGTATGTAAATGCAACGCGATTGTGGTTGCCCTATACCCACAGTAGCTAGATATACGCTGGTCGACATCCATATGAACAACTGGAAAGAACCAGTTGCAATAAATGGTTTTATTGATCTCGACTTTCAATATAAGATGAGGGTAGGTATATACGTAAAAATGCAAAAATTCCGAAAATTTTCATAATGACGTACTCGTATGGTCAAGTTGAAATATCGATATTTACTATTTAAATGATCTTAACGGTGTACGAATCATTTGTCACGCGGATAGAGGTACTTATGTGGCTCTTAGCATACGCGTTCATCTTTCATACGTTGATTCAATGAAATGGTTACCTTGACGAAATGCATTGCACAGGTGGATACCGACGATATCCTTGATCGAGTGCTAGACTGAAATTAGTTTGAAAAAGGTAATCAGTAAATTTTGATTAATTTTCATTTTTCTTTCGTGAGAATGGTGATCGGATTTCAACACCTGTAGATATGATGTTTTTCTCGTATATTATAATAGAAAATAGCAACATCAGCAGCGATGCCATCAGATTTATCTTGAATATTATTCGGCATTGAAGTATTTCTTTTTCTTCTTTTTTTAATGACAGATACCTTAGAATATGTTGTTTTAATTTTAATTACTGGTACGCGCATTGGTGTTTTATCGATTCCCTATCTAATCGTACACGCATAATACGTTATTTTTCACTTCATATGAATAAATCCCCGGACTCGAGACCTTGACTTTAACGTTTTAAGGTGTCCGTAACTTTGAAATTATGATGTCTTTATGGCGAGCGAAATACGCATGCTGATAATGAACTGGAAGGTTTTCGCCTTCTAGCCAACGAGCTTTCGAGATCGTTGGTTGGATTGTAGGTGCTCGGTGCTACTACAATGGTAAGGTATAAAAAAAATAGGTTCCACTAATAAGAATTCTTATCGAGAGCCTAAAAAATCATTTTCTGGTTTATGAATTTTTAAAATTTTTGGGGGAAAATGTTGCTCGCCAAACGAAGGATCTCCCAAAAAATCTTCTATTTTTACGAGCTCTATCTCTTTTGAATCTCAAGACCAAAAAAGAAATTCAAATAAAAAATACCGAAGTTTTATCGCTGTCGAATTGTGTAGTTTGAACATTTTTCTCGTATGTACTCGTAAGTATTTATACTTTTTTTTTTTCCAGTGAAATTAGTCGAAAAGTTGCTCAAATTTAAGGTGTTTTCAAAACGAAAAATTGTATAAAATTGGAAAATAATGTTGAAATTTCGAAATATGTCATGTATTGATCGTTGACAATACGAGCCCCTTTCATCAAGTCTTCGATCAAAAAACACGTGTATATGGTGCAATTCAAACAAACTCGAGATTTGGTCATCGTAAAAGTTCTCGTATCTCACACGTAGGTGTAAGTATCCAGGACCTTGTCAACCTGCAAATTATCCGTCTATCTACCTCGTCGACCAAGTAAAATGCAGCCAGACCATCAGTCTATCAAATTCAAGCCAAATCACGATGAAAACAGTGTATAAAGATGTCGAGTACGAATAATTATAAATGGCTTGGCGTTTATGCTACATATTTTAGTAGGGCAATTCGTAATAGCGACGTGCTATTTCGTCGTTGATTTTTTATTAGAATATTAACCAGCCGGTTTAATTATTTATTAACGAAATATGTTGCCGGCCTTCTTGTAGAAAATTTCAAGCACCGTCAACACTCGGCATGTCCAGCTTTTTGATATTTAATCATTAGGAAGTTGGGACCATGAAAAAGTCACGAATATTTCCGCTGATAAGGCTATACGCATAATAATTATTGTGGAGAAATTAATAAATTTAGGCAAATTTTCGGCAACATGATTTTTTTTCTCGACTCGCATACCAAGGATACAGCCTCAGTAGCTGTCGAGACGCCGCATCCGAGCCGATTACGTAACCGATCCTGGGTTAATTGGTCAAATGCGCGCGCGATTACGTCACGCACCGTCGCGCGAAAGTAAATTCGTACCTACGTTCGTATTGATTTCGACGCCGACAAAAAAAAAATTCTTAACCTGAGACAGCTTCCGCGATGCCAGCGCCAGCGCGACAAAATGTCTGGTCGCGTGCACTCGACAATGCGACAAAAATAGGTACGAGTATGCGCTCAGACGTACGCGCCAGAACCTCTACCGGTATTAAAATCGCCATAAAATATCACGCTTTAATAGTCGGCGTCGCTTTCGGCGTGAAATACGTGTAAATTACGACGCCGGCGATTCGGCATTCTCATCAATTGTAGATAGGTACATAAGCGATTTAAAAAAAAGAAGAAAAAAAAACAAGCAGGCAGGCAGTACAATAGATAACTAATCATCGTTACTCATCATTTGTGTAATCATCGATTGTAACTAAACGCTGCTTCGGAAATACAAATTACCGTAGGCAAATTAACCATTCTAGACTACACCCTCCCTCACCACCTTTGATTTATCTCCCGTACAGACGTGAAATTACAAAACAACCCGCGAGAGTTATGTAATTTGTCGCGTCTCCGTAATGTGTATAGTATAGTACCTAATTCATGAACCACGCCACGCAATTGAAAGGAAAGGTGCTATGCGTTCATTTTCGACCAAAAGGAAGAAACCGAGATGTGGCAGGAGGCAATAGGTCAAGTCAAGATGATTTGATTTTCGAAGAGATATGATACAGTGTTTCCTAATCCAAGACACCATTGTTGTTGGTAATGAATCGTCTCGTCGCCCGAATGATTAACTTGGTTTTTAAGGTCTTAGATTAAGTTTGTTCGCATTTTAGAAATTTATTGAAAAATAAAAAATTCTCACGTTTGTAAAACTTGTTTCCAAGAGGTAAAAAAAAACTTTTAAAAAATTATAATTGAAAAAGAAAAAAAGATGGAAATTTTTCTAAATAAAATAATGTACGCAAGAATCAAAAACTATTTCTAAACATTGGAGGAACCTCTCTAGAAAAATTCAATAAAAATAAATTTACAAAAGAAATCGCACTAAAAAAAAGCGAAATCAAAGAAGGTAAGGATATAAGCTCGTAAAAGTTACTCTCTCAATTTGAATTAGTGAAACTGAAAAACAGTCAGGATTGCACCACAGGCGAAACAGTGAAAAAAAATCACTGAAAGTTCGGTGAATTTCTCCGAAAATCTGTGAAATACATTGAAAAACGGCAAAACAGTGAAAAAAAAATTACTGAGTTCGGTGAATTTCTCTGAAAATCTGTGAAATGCATTGATTTTTCAAGTGAAGTTGACTTATGAATTCACTGATTGTTTCACTGATTTGCCTGTGGAGCAATTCTGGCGGTTTTTCAATGAAATTTTCTCTAATTCTAATTGAGAGAGTACTCAAAAGATGATGATTTTTTTTTTTTGAAAATTAATTTTAGAAATATTATCATTTTCCATGAACAGTTTTTACGAAAAGATGGAGGACGAGAGAGTGTTTGAAATATAAAAACGTGATTAAAAAAAATAACAACAAAAGCATTGAAAAAGCGATAATTTCATCAGAAGATTCTTTTAAAAAAAAATTGTACTTTTTAAAAATCTTCAAAGAAAAGGTAGGGTACGCGAATGTAGTAAATTTTCCATTCATTAAAAGTTTATTCAAATGGCTTATATTGAAAAACAATTTTACGATATGTAGTTTCGCTTGAAAATTCGAAGAATAATTTAAATTTTATTTCTTCGGCCTTCTAATTTTACTGTCTAATCCCTCCAATGCCTGCCTAAACTACATTATAAATTTTCGTCCACCGAAGCTCACACCATCGTCCGAACAAACACACTCTAGTGGAAAATTCCTATCAGCATGAAAATAAGCAACTAAACGCTGGCGAAATGCTGGGATTAATTTTGACACGCATATCAAATGAAAATATGTTTGAAAAACTCGGACGTTCCTTCCATGCGTGGAGCAAAAGAAAAAAGACATAATAGTTGTACGAAAGTGAACCAATGTCGTCGGCCAAGAACTTCCTGATATGTTGGAACTAGATCAGGAAGCTCGACTAATAGGACTTCCTTCAAACTAGTCTTTGCCGCGACCAAGAAGGGGAGGAATTTACCAACGATTACGGAGTTGCGAACGCGCCAACGATGCATACATGGAGCTCTATTATTTACCACAATTATAGCCTACCTATATAATATCTTCTTACTTTGCGGAGGAGAAAAACAACCGCCTCATAAATACACCGAACGAGTCTATGCGTAACTCTAACAACTATCTTATTAGCTGAAATATTCGTCAAGGTTACTATCGCTTTTTAACCTGTCAACTCGAGCTGCGGCCGGGGCTACCGAGAGAATATGCGCTCGAAAAAGCGATCGGGCGGTCCTCAAAGGTCATTACGGTTACGTTTTTGAAACTGATGTACGCGTATCTATTAAGTATGCAGGTACCTACGAATTTTAAATTCAAAAGCGCCCAGCAACTTCGATATGTAATGACGAGGTTGAGGACGTGTGCTAGAGGAGCTTGTGTAAATGATTTACACTCGCGGTGAAGAAAATACCGACGTATACTCTGTATCCAGTATACCTATTCGTGAGTGTAATGACACGTTTAATTTTTTTTTCAATCCTCTATTTTACGCAATCTAGAGCCGCAGCAGTCGGCCATTCGGTGCACCTGTTGCTACCACCGATGGACGATGGTGACGGCGCTGCTTGAAGATGTCCAATGCAGTGCTTAAAAGATGCACCAGCATGTAATCGCGTATAATCCGATACTCTCGTAAATCGGTTTTGATTTCTTCTCAAAGCGCGAAAAAAATAGCAAGAGAGACAGAGAGAGAAGAGAGTAAAGAAAAATGCGAACCGAAGACTGGAGGACTGAACCTAGTGTAAACCTTTAGAGATATACTTACGTATATTGTACACCACTTTACACATACACACACGAATCCTTGACATCTCAAACTCTGCTATACTATAATTCGATTTCCAGTTAAATATTTACGCAACTATCGAGCTCGGGCGCGCTGCGTATTGGTGGTACAACGATGTTTACATTAACACTACTTTCTCTTCGACGACTATAGGCCGTACGCAGCCAGTGCTAGTTGCTGTTGATAGCGGTTCGTTTGGTACACCTATTGCCAGTATCGCCGTCCAGTTATCCAAGTCGAGTGGTTTTAATTGGTCGGTATTTGGGTTGAAATTTTTTTTACCTTTTAATTGCTTTGCGATATCGGCCTGTCATAAGGTTTACGTCATAAAACACCGACGTATGAAGCATACTTGCTACTACTTATCGCCGTTCTTCTGTAAGCCCAACTCATGCGAGTTCGTAGAAAGACGCGTAATCGTCGCATTAGTCCATCGTATCGGTAGATAGATAATTTTGATTGATTTTTTTTTTTTTGCTAGCCAAACGCTAATTTTGTCTAATTTTAGTGGCTGTTTGAAGAACGGTAAACGGTGGCATTGTAGCTTAATTCCTAAAGCGGTAGATAGACGGACGTTGGCTGGTATATCCGATACGTTTACGTCATGTGTTTTATTATTAAAATTTATGCCACATACGTCATTCTGATTTACTAAGTATTCGAGCACCGAAGAGGGCGATTTTCAAGTATTTGCCTATGTGTAGTTGAATCGTCATCATGACGATGGCTTATACACCTACACAGTTCCACTTGAAACACCTTAATGTTTAAGGAGGACCGAGAAAAGAGGGTACCGGTGAATATTGGCGTTTAATTTTGCTGGGATTTTTTAAAAAGTAATTTAGTAATTTTGCTAAAGTTTGGGGGTATGTTGTAATGGCTTAGATAAAAATCAGGTTTTTAGATCAACATCTTAGAATGTTTTTTTTGATCCCCTCTCTCCGAATTGAGCTGATTAAAAAATAATTTTTTTGGATTATTTAAAAAATCTAACTCGTTTAAATTATATTCTGCCGTTTAATAGGCCATGTAATAGGTAAGTATTGTGACATAATTTTTTGATTTCTAGCGTAATTTTCGAAGTACTTGAATATTTTCTTAATTTCATTTTTTTTAAATTTATACATTTTTTGAAAAAAGTATCAAGTAGATTCGAAAAATGACTATCTATTAAAATTTAAAAAAATGAGGTTTTTATTTCAAAAATGAATTCATTTTTTTCCAAATGTGTGAAAATTTTTTCAAAATTCAATGATCAAATACCTATGAAATACTTTGATTTTTTGTGCAGCAATTGCTGTTATAATGTAGGTACCCAGGTAACTAGTTGTAGTAGGCGCTGAAAAATTGAAAAATTTTCAAATTATTTCAAAAAAATTTTATTTTCCATTTTATTTTTTAATTTTTCACTCGAAAAAAATATTTTTTTATGATTTTTGTTTATTTACGAGTATTTCTCTACTTCTATCCTATTCATTCATTTAGTATTTAAAAAATTTGGCTCATGAAAAATTTTGAATTTTTTTGGAATCATTACAGATTTTTAAATACGTACCTTATTTTAAAAATTAAGAAAATATATTTTTTTTTTTTGAAAAATTTTTCAATTTTATTGATTTAAAATGTGAGGATGACTTTTCGTGAACTATGGAGTTTTTTGAAAATTTTGATCCATTTTAGAGTTATAGGCTGTCAATATTACAATTTTCAATTGGTATTTACTCGGAGTATAACTGTTCAGAAAATGTTCAAAAATTTTTATGAAACTTAAAAATTGAGAAATCAGTTTTTCAAGAATTCTTATTTGTCAAAAATTGATGATGAATTAAAAAAAAAAAATACTTACTCATCTTCCTAATAATAATTCTTAGAGGATTTGAAATTTTAAAAAAGTATTAAGATTTTTCTAGCTACTTAGGTACTTAGTTGATTAATTTTTAAAAGTCTGATTCTTTTTTAAGAAAATTGATCTTTTTTTTTCTTTTTGAATCATGGTTTAGTTTTACAAACTTTTCAAAATTTGCTCATCTTACACAAATAAGCTGATTTTTTGTAAACTGCTTATTCAATTTTCGATTTTTTTTTCGAACCCACGTATGCAATTATTGCAGAAACGTATTTTTCGATTTTTTTTTTTCAAAATTACTTCGGGAATTCAACTGCTTGAAAATTCAAAAAACTGCGTATATCTAATTAACGTTTTGAAAATTTAACGAATTTAGTACAATGGTAAAATTCTTAAAAATTGAGAGATTTTGAAATTTTTTGGAAAATAGCAGAAATCGTCAATATTTTCACATTGGAAAACACATCTTTCAAAGATTAATTTTTTTTTAATCCAAAATTTTGTTTTTCGATGTTTTTGGAAAATCTTTATCAAATGTTTTGGCACTTGAACCGACGTTAAAAGTTGAATTTTAAAAATTTTTTGTGAAATTAACTTTCAGAATGTCGATTAAATTTATATCCTACTGAAGTGCAATTTTTTTTTGATCGTAATTTTATTTTACTAATCGGTTTATTTTTTATTTCACGTTGAACGGTACTATTTTTTTCTACGAATTGTAGTGGTGAAGAAGTAGTCGAATATTACCTATTGTATCAACTGAGTAAGTATTTGTACAACGTGAGCAATCTTTCTGAACTATGTACATGCTATTTTTTCGCATCTAATTTCGGCCAGCCAATTAGCTTAGCATAATAAATATACACAACACCGCGGTATGATCATAATAAAAATGAAGATGGGTAATCGAAATGCAATTTTACAACGCAGTTGTACTACGCTGCAAGATGCAACAGAAGATTGAAAAGATAGAAAAAGCATCACTACTTAGATAATGAGTGAAGAACATATCTTTGTGTGAGGCAACCCAACACCTCACACACAATGCAATATTGGAAGGTCGAGGACAACTTCGATGTTATTTACTGCAAATACATAAAATTATGAAAGACGATGAATTTTCGTTATCTTCCAAAATGATTTATAAATTTGTCTCCTTCAAGTTGGCCATTTCACGATCTACGTAGGTACCTATGGTAAATTAAGCGTGTATGGAAAGATCAAAAAACGTGTATACCTGACCCAGGACACGATTTAGCCAAAATAATCGATGAAATCGGCATATCATCCAGAACACCATTGTATGTACTTACCTAGAACAAAAAAGGAAAAAAAATCGAATATGTAATAATGCAACGATTAATATCCAATTACAAATTATACGTGACTTCGTGTTATTCGACTAATTATCAACATTCAAATCGAACGTGCGTAAGGTTACAAAAACGCTGTCTGTGAAGTCGTAAATGTAGGTACATGTACATATAAGCCTGGTAGAGGTACAGCGGGGAGGGGTTGGATTATTTCGCTGCTGGCTGATTTGTTTACGAAACTTGGGTATACACATATATCCAAGAATCTATTAAAATTATATTCGTACAGACACACGTCGTTAGTTCGAAGTGGAGAGCGAGTGAGTGAGAGATGCGTCGATGACGCATACCGCATCCAAGACCGCGCTAGGGCAAAATTGGCGTAATTTTAATAATCATATGATCGATATTACGCTGATAGAACGCTCGGTTAAGTATTTTGTTATGAAAACCTTCTAATCTGGCGAAGGTTAGTTAGTTTTTGTAACCGTAATTTTAACGTGTATCATTCTTCAGCGAGCTTGATGTGTTTTAATCGAACGCACACTAGAACACGACCGAGAGGATTGAGATGTATTTCAGTAGTTTCCTTTAATTATATGCTTGAGCAGAGTTTAGTTTACTTCGATCGCGAAATTTTAATTGTTACTTCGGGGGAAAGAAAGATAAAATAAGATCTTGATCGATCACGTCATCATGCAATGCATCTATAATGTAGAGCGAATTTTTAAATTTATTTTTATTGTATTTCGATCAAAATTTAATTACTTGTGATCTTCCTGATGGTGAGGTAATCGTACCCAAAGAATCAGAATTCCTCATCTTCCGCTTCAGCCTCTCCACCTTCTCCTAAGGTTCATCCATTCATCATCCTATCTCATCGCTGGGTTTGATCCTTTCAGCAGCTCTCTCAATCAACTTCGACTCTTTCCTAACTGGAGGACATCCAACGACGAAAAAAAACCACTGGTAAAAGTAAAACAATATTCAAATATTCTATGTCCTTCGCCGTGTGTACGTTTCTGCGATAAATTTGCGACAAAATTATATCGCATTGCGTTTCATAATAATCCATCTAAGAATCGTGACTTGTTAACTGTGCGTATTATCTAATGGTGTCTCGACCACGCATCTAATTTCCTGAAAATTTTTCTCAGAATCGAAAAAATATCATCCACAAGCGAAATTGGGTCGCGCTCGGGCCTTATCAGACTCATCGAATAATCAAGACGGTTCGTTTTCTCTCTCTCGCTCACTTAAAAGGGTTGTCATTTTCGTTCGCGGAATTAATTTTTTCGAACCACCGGTTCGCATTGAAGTATAAGCGTCAAATCACCCTGGATTTACTATTTCTAGTTTAAGTATGCGTATACGAGAGAGGCGCGCCACCGCAATGAAAATTATGTATTTGCGGAGTGACAACAGGTCGCTACGAGGCGTACCTAAGACAAAACACGAAGGATATTTAGATAATAAAAAATGCATAAAATTCTTCTGCAATGTGTGGGATGCGCGCTCTAGTATGGTACGAGAATTACACTTAG
>JAAOIU010065153.1:14800-27662 GCA_018107765.1 Hypogeococcus pungens | reverse complement strand
GTAGGGGCCTAAAAAAATTGGGGCCAACAAAAAAAGTGCACGCCACTGAAAAAACAGGTATGTGGGGTTACCCTACAAAGAGTGAAATACAACGAGTAGAAGATTTTTTGGTTAGAAACAGAATTCAAAAGGGCTTCTGCAAAGGAATTTTTCTTATTCCATACTGTAAATTTTCAGCTGTTAATTACGATTTTTTTTCCATTTTTTTAGGGGGGGGGCAGTTGGGGCCGAGCGATTTTCTAGGGGGCCTGCCCTCAGCCCACCCGCTGGCTACGCCCTTGGAAATCAAAAAATGTATAGAGCCTTTGTTGCCTTGGGTATTTTGCAAAATTAATACAAATCCAAATCCGTATCCGTGTACTGCCATCCCCGTGTCAAATTGATTCCCACTCAGTATTTTTCAGAGAAAATTGAGAAATCAATCAAGAAATAATATTTGAATTTTTGATTTATACGTGAGACTAGAATTCATAATTTTTTCCCATCTTCTACTATATAATCATCGGTCATAGCCAATAGCATTAATTAGTTCACTACCAATTTGTGCGACGAAATTTTAATTTAAATTTGAAAGTTATAACGTATTCAACTTTTTGATGAAGAAATGATATTAGTGGCCCTGAAAAGGGCCGTTTTAATAGAGAAATAAATCAGATTTATTTCTTAATGGTTTTTTTGGCCGCTGCTTTCTTCGCTACAGCCTTCTTGGGCTTAGGTGACTTAGGTTTTTTCGTTGAAGCAGTTTTAGTCACTTTGACTTTGCTGGGCGCTTTTTTTGGGATTGTAGGTTTCGGTTTGGAAGCTACAGCCACTTTTGGTTTTACAGTCTTTTTAGCAGCTGTTGGCTTTTTAGGCGACGCCTTGGACTTTCTTGGTTTGGCTTCAGCCGATTTTTCTTTCTTAGTCGCAGCAGGTTTTTTTTTAGGAGCGGCAGCCTTCTTTTTCGGTTCGGGTTTCACAACGGCCAATTTGAACGAACCAGAAGCACCTTTGCCTTTGGTTTGAATCAAAGTACCTTTTTCAACGGCAGATTTCAAATATTTCTTGATGAACGGAGCAAATTTTTCAGCATCGACTTTGTAGGTGCCACTGATCGATTTCTTGATGGCTTGGAGCGATGAACCACCACGTTCACCCAACGCTTTAATAGCGGAGTTGACCATGGTGGCTGTAGATGGATGTGCAGCAGTGGCTTTAGTGGAGGCGGATTTCACTTTCGCTGCGGTTTTCTTCTTTTTCGGTGACGAAGCTACGGGAGTAGCGGGGACAGTTTCAGCGGATGATTCAACCATTTTCACTTGTACTTAACAGCGACAAACACAAAATTCTACCAACACCACTTGACAACATATACAAGATACCACAATGATACCACAGGTAAGTATATATTACAAAAGGTAATACCGTAGTGGGAAAAATAGCCCAAAACGAAAAGTAGTACCGTATCGAAGAAACTATTCTCAATTGATGCATTGCAACTGCGAATTTTCTTTTTTCGTGTTTCTCAGTTCAATTTGTTTTAATATTACGACTCATCAGGTGAATTAACAACTAAAACAATTATTTCAGAATGTTCTTTGAAGGTTACTAATTGAAATTATATAAAATTTGTACACGTTCTATGAAAAGTACATCAACTCAATTGCTCTACCTGTAGACGAGTTGAGATCGAAGTATTGACACCCGTAAATAAAAACTTTTTATTTAAATGAATAAACCGTTGAATATGCCTGAATAATTTTTTAATCAGTTCTATAAACATCACAGATTATAAACTAATGGAATGTATTACTTTCAGGGGAAGTGTAGTTGCTCAAAAAAATTATTCCTCTCGATGTTTAAGAACAAATCTTCTCACCTTGATGAAACAAGAATAATACTTCAAGGTGGTTGCAATTAAAAAAAAACTGTGATACTATTTTCAATTTTATTTATTGATGGTTTGAATACTGGACTATTCATCTTGGTTGAATTTTAATCGGAGTAAACCTAAACAAACATTGGCTTTCTTGAAATTAGTTGTTGGTAGATGGATTCGTATCTTACATTAACCTGCCGTCTTTGTTCTTTATTAAATGCATGTACAAGGTTCTATTCTTTTATATGATTTGATTCTACTTCAACAGTTGAATAGTTCTTCATTTGTTGTTGTTCTTTTTGGTCACATTTCGTCAGTTGATAATCCTTACCTAGTCCGACGTTCATTAGTATACAAAAGTAAAATTAGAATTGTGTTATCATAGGATAATCAAGGCATGAAAAGAACATAATTTTTCTCATATACGAACACTCCCCCCCCCCTATTATTATTTATTCATTCATTTTTTGCAATTCTAGTCTTTTTTTTTAAAATTAAAAAAATAATTCAACACTTTTCCTGCTGTTTGTGCATCTGAATGATACGCAAAAATACTTTCTATTTAAATCACAAAATCTCAAGTCAATCTATCATATTATTTTTCATTTTCTATCCAGTAATGATGAACGCATGCTCAGAAACCTTATTCCATGCTTCGTTTCTCAATTTCTCCCTAAAATGACATGTACTAGCCTTTCTGTACTTCGTGCTTTTGCAGGATTTTCGACTCGTGAGCATCAACATGATTCATAATTCGTGATAGGATTACTCAAGTCAAAATCAAAACTCACATTTCTCAATTCTAAATTGGAATGGAAATCCAAAGTCCCAAAACTGAAAACAGAATGGAACGTAATTTTTTTTTTGTTGAAAAATCTGATACATTTCAGACTGAAATTTTGAATTTGTTGGGATTTAAATTTTATTGGCACAGCTATTTTAGTTCCATTTCGCAAATCAAAACCAGTGAAAACGTGGGAACCAATGAGATCGTTTAAATTGATAAATACATAATGGTACCCAAACGCTACACTCTGATTGGTTCTTCGAATTTGAACGATTTCATATATAAGTAAAGCTAAACCAATGTATCATTATTGTGAATTTTGGATTGTCCCACGGTAGTTTAACTTCAATATTTGAAATGGCTCCTCCGAAGAGTACGGGTAAAGCTGTGAAGAAAGCAGGAAAGGCTCAGAAGAATATCAAAAAAGACGACAAGAAAAAGCGTTCCAAGAGGAGGAAAGAATCCTACGCGATCTACATATACAAGGTGTTGAAACAAGTCCATCCCGATACTGGTGTTAGTTCTAAGGCCATGAGTATCATGAATAGTTTTGTAAATGATATTTTCGAAAGAATCGCCGCCGAAGCGAGCCGCTTGGCTCAGTACAACAAACGATCCACTATCACCAGTCGGGAAGTACAGACCGCGGTCCGTTTATTGTTACCTGGTGAATTGGCCAAGCACGCTGTTTCCGAAGGTACAAAAGCCGTCACTAAGTATACTAGCTCGAAGTAAAACGTGTTGGAATGTCGTCGTCGAAGATTTAAAACGGCCCTTTTTAGGGCCACCAAATTTATTTCTTCAACAATTATTGTGCCGCATAATTGCGAATTGCGAATATACTCTGCAGCTCCGACTCCCCCGCCCTTCTGAAAAGGAAAGCGTCGAAAGTGGATTAAAATTTAACTAATATGATTACTCGTTTGTAATCGACAATCGCATTTAATTTAAAAATTGATTTGAAAATTAGATTCGAGTAGATGAAAGATTGGAAGCAAGGTACACTGAAACTGTATACGAATACGAATCATGAATCGAATGTATTTATAACCTAGCACATAGCATTGATTTGATTGATTATAAAATATACTCGGTATTCTCATCATTTCTTGACATTTTGTCGTTTTCCTTTTCTTTCTTTGTCAATTTACGTCACACGTAACATCTGAGTTGAAAATGTTGAAATTGAATGTAGTAGCCAAATAAGATCTACTAAAAAATAAGGAATAATGTAATGTAAGTATTTGAAATAATTTAGATTATGAACCAAGGCAAGGTCATGATATCGTGGTCTTGTTTTGAAACAAATTCTACACATTTATACTCTGAGACTGACATTTCAAACAAATACAGATACCACAAAACGTTTATGAATCGACATATGTTATTATTTCTGGAATATCAAACGGCGTTCTTTTCCCAACCCCCTCGCCATGCTACCGCCCGGCCTGATTCAAAATTCAAAATTTAACATAGCCCAATTACAGATCTACTTGAGGTAACAGGTGTGAGATTAGTCGCTATAAAAATGTATATCATTCTAATCCGTGTGATTAGCTGATTGCTATTTTATATAATTGTAATTTTTTCTAGAGTCGAAAAAAAATGTACTTTTATGCTACGGCTGATGCAAATTTTGAGAAAGAGTAACAACAAAGGAGAGCGCGTCAAGTACACGATCAGACATCTGATTGGCCAATTCAAAATAAACGGTCAAGGTGGTTGTCAGAACAGAAACTATCATGAATAATTTTCATTTTGATAGTGATAGTCATTGAATTAATTTTAATTATACTGAATTATAGAATCAAAATCATTTTTGATTGATTAAATTAATAAATTTAATCATTTACAGTAAAACGTTTGAAAAAGCAGCATTAAAAACAACCTTAATAACCATACGCCCAAATACACATGAAACGTAACGTCATTGGTCAATCCGAAATACGCGCCAACCAATCCTCTTCGTTCGTTTGAAACATATCATGTAAAAAGTGTATAAATACGCTGGATTTGCCAAGGAGTAGCATTATTTGGTCTTTACTTCTCGATTGTGTAGTCGTGTTTTCGCGTTTTATCTTCGTTTTTCAAAATGGCTCGTACGAAGCAAACTGCCCGTAAATCCACTGGAGGAAAAGCCCCCAGGAAGCAATTGGCAACCAAAGCCGCCCGTAAAAGCGCGCCGGCCACAGGAGGTGTTAAGAAACCTCACAGATATCGCCCTGGAACCGTTGCTCTCCGTGAAATCCGTCGTTATCAAAAAAGTACCGAGTTGTTAATCCGAAAATTGCCTTTCCAACGTCTAGTACGTGAAATCGCTCAAGACTTCAAGACTGATTTACGTTTCCAAAGCTCGGCTGTCATGGCTTTGCAAGAAGCTAGTGAAGCCTACTTGGTCGGTTTATTCGAAGACACTAACTTGTGCGCTATTCACGCCAAGCGTGTAACCATTATGCCCAAAGACATCCAACTGGCCAGAAGAATCCGTGGAGAACGTGCTTAAACGTACAGCTCAATAGCTATTCTAAAACGGCCCTTTTCAGGGCCAACAAATTCATTTCTTCAACAAGTTGAGAATTTACATGGCAATAGGTGTTACTATACAGTGACCAAGTACATTTTCAATCTCGTCCTTGTCAGTTACATTATCTACAGCTTTTAAAATGGAAGTAAAATATTGACATAAGTATAAAAGAAAGAAAATTATGAACTAGCTATGTAGGTATAGGTACAGGGTACTATTTTCAAATCAAAACTACTTATCATTGTCAAAATTTCAAATCATAATTCATGTTTTGTACTTCGTTTCCTGGATTTAGAACTGAGATGGAAATTAAATAGTAAATGTTCTACGTTCACACGTCGTACATTTCCAGGACTAAGTAATAATAAAGAGTATGGATACGTTATTCATAGGTACCACACGTAATATTACCAAAAAAGCACCGACAGTGTTTAATATTTTTGATGTTTGTTGTTTTTGGCTGAATATCGTAAAATTAGAATTATAAAATCAAAGAGAGATAAGTTTTCGTCACTACGTTAACATGTCAATTTCCTAAGTAGTTGCAGCAAGTAAACGGGTGTAATTCTATTATAGGGACACTAAACTTTTCAAAAAATAGATTCATTCGTGGAAATGTGAAATATAATGCAGAACAAGTGATAGAATTTGTCAACGCTGGTTCCTTCGGAATATTTTGTGTTTGAAATTTGAATTGCTCTTATCTGAAAATGAATCTTGTTTTTTGGTTTTTTTAGCCAAAAACTGCCATTTTATGTTTTTATGAAATAAAAGTCGATGTTGACATGAAAAGTTTATATAATCGAATTACTCTGTTATTTTACCATAAAATGAAAGCTGCTAGTTTACAGTTAGGGAGGAAGCCATTGCTTTTATATAACCAACGTTACCTTAATGCTAATTCGACGTACCTTTACTTTCGACTTTTTCAATTTTGTAAAGCCTCCTTCAAAAAGTATAGCCACCTATGATGTAGAACTTCGAACAAGGCTAGAGTAACTATTAGTCTTGCATAATACGAAGTTCTACATCATAGGTGGCTATACTTTATGAAGGAGGCTTACAAAGTTGAAAAAGCAAAAGTGGAGTTGCGCCAAATTGGCATTAAAGACGACAAGGAAACTGGAAAGTGGTCAGAACAGAAAAATAGTCTAGGATTGTTATAATTAATGTAAATTCTAGATTCATTTTTCATTTTTTCATTCGATTTTCGAATTTCTAAACAAATCAAATTTTCCATAACAACAATATTTGAGTTGTTCAAAAAACCGTACTAACTTAAAGACGAAAAAAACGCATACAAGCAGCATTCTCATTGGTCAACCACTTTTTTCTATGCGAAGTATTGCTTCGCTCGAAAAATCGTTTTCTCATTGGCTAAAACAAATTTCAAAATCGATCAATCAGAAACTAGTATTCATTTTTAATTTCATATAAATACGAGCGCGCTTGTCTGGAGAATCATTGTGAAATTCGTTCTTGACGCATTTGTTTAATTGTGTTTACTTAAATTCACTATGACTGGCCGTGGCAAAGGTGGAAAAGGTCTCGGTAAAGGAGGCGCTAAACGTCATCGTAAAGTATTGCGTGACAACATCCAGGGTATTACCAAACCCGCTATCCGTCGTCTTGCCCGTAGAGGTGGTGTAAAACGTATTTCTGGTTTGATTTACGAAGAAACTCGTGGTGTATTGAAAGTATTTTTGGAAAACGTCATCCGTGATGCAGTCACATACACAGAACACGCCAAAAGAAAAACTGTTACCGCCATGGACGTCGTATACGCCCTGAAACGTCAAGGTAGAACCTTGTATGGTTTTGGAGGTTAATTTGGAAGATCAGCTACCTTCTCCTGTGCTCACCTAAAACGGCCCTTTTCAGGGCCACCAAACTTATTTCTTCAACAATATTGTGAAACTACATTGAATTTATTTTCGAAAGCGATTCATTGATTATGTAAACTTTCTAAAAAAAGGTTGAGTTGAATCGTAAATTTAATCCACGAGAAGTAACGTGCCATAAATAATCTACCAAATTCCAATCATGGTCATTGAGGGATATAGTGTATTCAGTTAATGATCTTGAGTTGACTGAGATGAGAAGAAATCATCATTTGTGCTTGCAATTTGATCAAATGAAAACTGGCCATTAATTATGAATGAATTAAAATTCGTATTTCGTAAATGAAGTGAATTACCAAGATTAATACAGAGATACACAAAACAATGAACAATAGTAATTAGTAAATGAAATTTGAAAATTGAAAGTTCGTTACTTCTACAGCATTATTCATCTACATTTACTACGTTGCTCAAAACAATAAAAATATATTGATTTCACTCATCGTTCGCTAGTGTTTCTGATACCGTGACTCAGTTCTTGAAATTCAACCTGTAAGTGAAAATATCAACTTCAACGTTAAAATTAAAAATAAAGATTTCTTGAAGTTTAGAACAGCAACGTCTCTTTTATTCTTTTCTCTTTAAAAATTCAAATCAAATCGCTTCAAAAACCAAAATTCAATGAAAATAGAAAAATACTTAATTATAAAAGGAACTACCATTTCAACGACTCAAAGTCGTAGATTAATTAAACAAAATAAAATTTTGTTCCGTTATTTTCGACACGCCTCAATCATCTATAGAGAAAAATGAATGTATTTTGTTTTCGAATTTGGATGGCATATGAAATGGAGTTCACATGCATTGTGTTTTTGCATGAAACTTACACGCTTCCTGCTTTTAAACCTTCACTGCATGAATAATTTAGGTAAAGTCACAGTGGTATATTAAATGTTCATTTAGTTTTAAATTATATCCTATCATCCCATGAATCTCGCAAAAAATTGCTCAACTTTTTTATGATTTATGAAGACCCGACGATGTGAAAACTTCAAAAAAAAAAAAGGAAGGTGAAAAAGAACGTAAAAACAATAAAAAGGAAACGAATCAAACAACTAAGAGCCAATCAAAGCGCTCCTTCATCACCAAATGTTTATAAACACTTTCACGCAATCTGATTGGTTATTGTGGTTCGAGAATTTAGTATATAAGCAGACTTACTTTGTAACTGAACTCATAACAAATTCGAAGTTTATTCCGCTCGTGTTGTGTATTGTGTAGAGATATCAAGTCATCATGTCTGGTCGTGGTAAAGGTGGAAAGGTAAAGGGAAAGTCGAAGACCCGTTCATCTCGTGCAGGATTGCAATTTCCCGTCGGTCGTATTCACAGGCTGCTTCGTAAAGGAAACTACGCCGAACGTGTTGGAGGCGGTGCTCCAGTTTATCTTGCCGCTGTTATGGAATACTTGGCCGCTGAAGTTTTGGAATTGGCCGGTAACGCCGCTCGCGACAACAAGAAAACTCGTATCATTCCTCGTCACTTGCAATTGGCCATCAGAAACGATGAGGAATTGAACAAATTGTTATCTGGAGTGACCATTGCTCAAGGTGGTGTGTTGCCGAATATTCAAGCTGTTCTCTTACCAAAGAAAACCGAAAAGAAAGCTTAATTTCTCCACCGATTTTTAAAACGGCCCTTTTCAGGGCCACCAAAATAATTTCTTCTTACAATATGATGGACACATTGTTGCTTCTTATATCTACCGCCTGGCCTGCAGTTACAGCTTTTTTTTTCGTTTTTTCATTATTGTCCTAGAGGCTAGTTCCTAGGTGTTAACACGAGTAACTCGACTCAAAATTAAAACTTGGGTAAGTATGGATATTTATTTTCCGCAGGATATTGCAATCGGGTCAAACAAGTTCGAATCATTCACGAATTGACAATTCATGTTGCAATGTTAAACGTAACATAGATGTATCATGCCATCTCGTACCTATCATATTCCATTTTTTATTTCACTTCAAAGTTTAGAAAAGCAATTGAATATTCTCATTCATAGTTCAATCTGTTTCGTAACAAGTTCTATTTCTATCGCACATTCGTCTACGAAGATGAACATTGAATACTAAACAAATCATACACAGTAGTTTGCCTAAACGTAAATGAAAATTAAGAATTGAGTATCTTATCTGTTTACATACATAAATCACAGAGACGCAGGCCTTTCAAAATTCGAATGTTTTAGAAATCTTATAGAATGAAAGAAATGTTTTACGGCTTTTCGAATTTACTCCGAATACACTACACTCAATCAATCATATTCAACCAACAAGTATAATTTATTATCGAAAATGATACACCGATAGACTAGGCAATATAAAAATATTTTCATTACCAAAAAGTAACATACTGAATGAAAATTCATTTTAATAAAAATTATGAATGAAATATTTACACAGCACTTTTCACACTATTTACACATCATCACTTACGCCAGAAATAGAACATTAGAAAATATAAATCCTATGAAAATGTTTCTCTTTTCCTAAAACACGGTGCAAAAATAAGATAGCGGTACGCGCAATTACTCAACAATTTCCTTCCGTTTATCATGCATCGCATGAATTATTTTTGATATGTAATCATTTCCTAAAAGAACATTTCATAGTTTTTCAAATATTCGTTGGCACGAACACCACATCGAAAAAAACTGCTACGAAAATCCTTGGGAATTAATTCATTAGGTACAATCACTTTCTACTTTGTAATGTATTTGACAGCCAATCCATCGCTTCGTCGAGACCTTCTCCTTTTTTGGCCGAAGTTTTAAATATTTGAAATGTTCTATTTCTTAACGTATCTAATCCTAAAGATTTGTGTACTTCTGGTAAGCTCATACAACCCTCGATGTCCTGTTTGTTCGCAAGCACAAGTAGAATAGCATTTTCTAATTCTTCTTCCTGAAATCAAAATTCAACGTTTACATTTAGAATAATATTTCTACTTATAACTTGCAGCCAAAACCTCTGTTTATTCCGACCTTTAACATGTGGAAAAGCTCATCTTTGGAAATTCCAATTCTATCTTTATCCGCAGAATCAACGACGTAAATTATTGCGTCTGTGTTCGAGTAATAACACCGCCAATAAGGCCTGTAAAATGATGAAGTGTATTTTGTAAAAGTTACACTAATCATACAAGAGATACAGATTACAGATTACAGAAATGTGGCAAATGAAACAAAGTAGCGATACCTTATGCTAGTTTGGCCGCCCAAGTCCCACACTTGAAATTTCAAATTTTTATATGTCACTTGTTCCACATTAAAACCTATGGTTGGAATAGTAGTTACGATTTCTCCAACTTGCAATCTATACAGTATAGTGGTTTTTCCCGCACCGTCTAAACCTAGTATCAGGATTCGAAGCTCACGACCGCCCAGGAAACTCTTGAAATAACTCAATAAACCGCCTGAAACACAGAGAAATGCGATGAGTTCAGCGAGTTGCTCTTCATCTTACATTGGTTGAAAATTACTATTCATATAGCCAAAAGATATGGTTATTACTCACCCATTGTTGCCAGAGGAACTGTGAACTATAAGTACAAAAATGGTCTCCTTTTGGCAAATATATTTGGAGAAACCTACAGAATAATATACCGCTTCCACATCCACATTATAGAATTATCATTTCATCAAACGTACTGATTATTTTTTGTTTGGATTTCATTGTTTGGTTTTCTTTCGCTAGATGTCGCTTCTATTATTTTGGTGGCGTGCATTAAAGTCATTTTGAGGATAATAAAAATGAAATTGGTCATCTATCACCGATCAAGAACTTCAGAAATGAGGACAATATTTTACCATAAGGATCAATAAAAATTACTCGTGAAAAATGAAACAAATAAATTGGCCGATACCATTCCATTAGTACGTTTTTCGTTTAGTACGAATTCATGTTTTATTTCAAATCATAATCGTGTACTTTGGTTCATACCGGAACAAAACACACTATATTCAAAAGAAAACAGCAACCGAATACAAAAAAATAATCATACGAAAAAAAGATACATCGAAATTACAAAACAAAATTAAAAAGTAATTGTTTCGTAATAATTTCAACAAAATAAAAGAAGTATTTCCGTAACAAAATCGATTTCAGTAAGTATCTGATCAAGTTTTTCTTTCAGGTGAACCGATGATTTTCTGTAAACATTCGGATTATAAGCCAGGTCATAACTCGATTCTGAGAAAATAAAAAAATAGATTTAAAAACACATACTTTGGGACGATGAACTTGAGCGTCTTCTCTAATTTTCTTCCAAACTAATTTCATACAAGCAACAGCATCTTCTTTACTGTCGTGACCAAATTCTAAAAATTCAAAAAATAATTCAAATGAACATTTCAAACAAATAAAACAACCGACCTTAACACTGGTTAGAAAAATATTTACCACTTTCTTGGATTAAATAGTGAACCAAGGTAGATGATAGGTACTTGAGAGAAAATTTCCTCTCAGGAGCGTCACGATGAGGATACATCACACTAGTATCGACTATTCTACGATGTTGTATCTGAAGATTTTAAAAATTGATTGACTAAACCTTTAAGAAGTACTTACACAATTCACGAAAATATGAAAATTACTTTTAAAGCTTTCAGATCGTTTTCTAAGCTATGACCGATCAAGATGGTATCTTTGAAAATGAATTTGAGTATTTCTTGTCGCACATCATCCAGAGTTTTAGTCACATTACGTAACTTTTCTTCGGTAATACCGCTAAACCTAAAACCAAAAAATACAACAAATTTCAGAGAAAGTTCACAACTGCGTTTAATCATCTCTCCACTCACTACTTACTTCGTGCAATAATCTAAAATAGGATTGGACGGTTTAACCAAACTGTCGTAGATAACTTCGCAATCTGGCTTGATCACAGTTACTCTGGTTAATTCGGATCCGACGGTAGTACAACACATTTCACAATCCAACGAATAAAACTGCCTAGCTCCAGGGTCACCTGGCGGAGGATCCTTTGTCTCCACAAAATCTTCCAAGCAATCGTCATCTGTCGTATCAGGTGTATGGTATTCGGCCACCATACAACCGGATTCTGCAATGCTTTTGTTGCAGCAAGGATAAAATAATTCATGTCGTACTGAAATTACGACAATTTTTTCAACTTCGATAATTCATATCGTTAAATTCGAGTTCTTAAAAAATACGTACATCGTCCCGGTTCTTTTCTTGGCCTCAACGTATGGAATTTACAACCGGACGCTGGCGTTATTGGTAGACCGGTTTCAGGGTTCATTTCAAACGGTTCTTTACACTGAATGCAGAAAAACTTATCGCCGCTTCTTTTACTTGTCAGAGGTTTGTAATGTATTGCCTTTGTGGATATTTTACAACATCCAGGCTGATATCGTATTGGAATGGGGAACCCGTTTACTTCCAATTGCTCGCGAGTTAGGATGTGTTTGCTTAAGAGATCGTACGTCGAATAACCTATCAATAAGATAGTGGTACGGTCAATATCAATGTTTGAAAAAAAAAAAATCTGCGAGTCCAACTCACCATTAATTTCAGAAGGGAAATCAGTCGTTTTTTCTAGAAAGAAATAAAAAAAACACTCGTCACAAAATACAAATATGATCAGTTTTGAAAACTTGGTGATATTTGAGTCCAACTCACCAGTCAATTTGGCAGGATTTTCTTTAGATATTCTATGCAAAGCCATCGCCAAAGAATTCAAATAGACTTTCACAATCGTAACCTTTTCATGAATGGTTTGCTCTTCTTTTAGTGCCTTGAAAAAAACATCATAAGTCAAGTAAGCAAATAA
>JAAOIU010065118.1:0-10411 GCA_018107765.1 Hypogeococcus pungens | reverse complement strand
TCACTTTTCCAAACGCGATTTTCTTATATCTAATTAAGTAGGTATCCGGCTAGGTACGTATTTACGAGCGAAAATTCGTATATATTTTGCATTAAAATTTCTTACGATTAAAAAAAAAAAAAAAAAACTTAAAAATGTTTTTGGGATTTTCTAATTCTTTGTCAAATTATAAAAATCGAGCTACCGATTCAAATTCACGCACACAAAAAAAAACGAGTTAGGGTTAAGGGAAGGAAGTTACAGCGAATGATGTGTTTATTAATTACATATCTCAACTAGATCGAAATAAGATTTCTATAACTTCGATCAGTTTACTTGTCAAATAAGATTCGACAATGACCTTCTGCATTCCCGCCTTGCTCCTCTTAGCTCAGCTTAAGTTTAGCATTCGTCTCGATTCATAAAACGTATCACGGTAGATATACGTCTACGTATTTATATGTACGTACACGTAAATACGTCGTCTTATAATTTTACATCGTCATTGAATAATCAAACAGGTATAATAATATTTATGTTTATTATGATTTCGATTGAAGAGGAAATCGAAGGAAGGAAGGAGGACGAAGAGAGGTGCGTGAGGCACTGGGGAAGTTGATAGGTATCTTATATTTTGGTAGATTTGGCGCTCTTATTACCCGAAGTCGTCGTCAAAACCGTGGTATCCTCATCCTGCCCGGTGCTTTGCGCAAAGCACCGTATACGTGCGCGTATGTTCGCGCATGAGTGTGCAGATAGGAAACCGGATTCAAGCTTTATCGCCGTAAGCGGCGCGTAATTAATATTTACGCTTCTGCTTTAATTTGTATCTGTGTGTAAATTTTGCATAGTAATTTCCTGCGATGCGATGTCTGTCGGTAGTCTGCATTTTGTTGATGGTAAAATAACAGGAGCCGAGGCGCGATTTGATGATGGAGATGAAATGAATTCGGATGCGGTTGCAATAGATATTAGAATTTTTCGTAACACCAGTTATACGACTATGTGAGGGGGTTAAAAGAGAAGAGGAGGTGGACGCGAAGATCAACGTCATGTCAATTGCATCATTGGGAGTAGAGGAAAAAATTTCAAGGTGAAGTATTCAAAATGTACGGTGATTCATTGCGTGGAATGTGTTGGTGATGGTGGTATGTATTTTGACGGTGGCAAGTGACGATTTCCTCTTTCGTGTTTGGAACGTGCTCGTGATGATGATGCACTGCTGTTGCTGCTACCGAATACTTAGTCAAAATATTTTTTGCACATGTGCGCACGAAATGGAAACGAACAGGTTCCCCGCTGTTTGTCTGTTTTCTCTGGGTGTTCTTTTACTCGCGAGGGTGAGATTTTAGGATCTTTTGTTTTCAGGTTGCAGGTTTGATGTAAAATATGACCGACGGGTTACTTTCAAAGCGTCGTACTCTTCGATACGTGTACACGAGTGTGCACTTGTGTCGAGTGTAGATTTACATTTTACATGTGTAATTCCTCTCTTCCTCTATGTTTGAAATTGGGTGGCCTCATCCGTCATCGATTGATGTTTTCATTAGGCGGTCGTATTCAGAGCGAGTACGCGATATGGTTGTTTTCAAAAATATACTACATCGAGTACACAAAGAAACACCATTGAAATCAATCGTAGGTATTGTACTTGTGCTCGTGAAGACGATAAATTATTAGTTTAAGGTACGTACGTTATAGGTACCCGCGGATGATGCGTATCGAAGCGCTAAGAATCTTTCAAGTTTTTACACGTGCCGCGAAGAAATGCGCCTTGTCGCTGTCGTCTTTGTACGTCATAATTACGAAGAGTATTGTGACATGATGGAGGCATATTATGCTCTTTTTACTCCTTGAGTACGACCGGGTGGTTGAATAGAATCGTCTCGAAAAAAGCGGTGTAAATTTTCGAGTTCGTAAAACAAGAAAAAAAAAATGAATTTTTGTTTTCGATCTGAGGTACCAGCTAATGCATTCCATTGTCATTTTCGAATGAAAAAAAATCAGATATTTTGAAAAAATTCTCAAGTTGACGAACCATCGACCGGAACCTATTAATGGATTCAGAGAATGCATAATTATTCCAAAAAATGCATCATCCTTCAATCCATAACCATCATGAACCAAATATGCAATTCCATAGATCAGTATCAAACCATAGTACGTACAATATTTGACGAAGATGGACAGTGTCACTTATGACTTACGAACGTACCTTGTCCGCATCATGCTAGCGAAGAATGCGATAATGGGATCATGGCATGAGTACGAGATAAGCCGAATAGGTATTTTTAAATTAACGATAGACAATGACGATGGCCGATTAATCGGCATTTTTGCGATGATACGCGCAGGCGCCATCTGCAATGACAGATTGACGAAGCGAACGTTGATTTATGGAACGTAAGGTACCGGCGATGACTCTGGATTGTCGAATAGATAAGCTATGCAAGTCGTGTAAACTCGACTCGACTATACAGAATTCGATTCGATTTGAGCTTGGATGCGGCAACGCACCGGCATCGTCATTCGGATCACTTCGGCGTGTGTGTAGATACGGATAATTGTTATGAATGTTCATCGACTTTGAACAATGAAGGTGTGGTTCTGGTTACTTATACGTACCGCGTGCTTCGACTCAGATGGAATTAGTAATGAATTTTTACGCCTTTGTATACCGATTTCTCTATTCGAAAAACGCGAGGCGAGAAAGTGTGAAATTTCGAAAAAAAAACTTCCAGAGGGTATGAGAAATTTTGAAAAATAGTATATCTAAGATTAGAATTGAAAAAGAACTGGTTTTTAAATACTTCGAAATTTACGCGTACTTAATGTGCTTAGAGGTGTTTCGATGATGGGTAATTTTTAACAGATTTTGTTTCTATTTTACCGTCCTGAGGAGGTGAAAAATGACTCGACGATGAAGAATCGAAATCACAGTTTGGTATTCTTGTACGTTTTTCCCTCTTCGGATCTAAATTAATTTGAAAAATATTACTCCCCAGGGGGGTTGGCTGCCGTTTAAGATATGGTACTGAACTGAATGCTGATATACTCACGTATCGTGTGTTTTTCACCTATTAATAACCATTCGCTGACGTGCGGAAATCGCTAATTGAACCTGAATGGCGCGAATAATAGTGTTTGTCACGTTCTCCTGTGTAGGTAGAAATGGCGGGAAGAATGTGGAAGTGCTAATGTGCAAGGTTTTAGAGGAATTTGTCAGGATTTCGAGAACTTTACCAAGTATTTTTGCAGTGGATGATGCATTATGCGGGATAACGAGATTGGGCGCTTTTATTTCAGAAACGTGATCGTAATTTATTTTTGATTTTTTTTTTCATTTATCTGCAGTAAAAATTTGTGGGTAGAAATCAATCAAAATTTTTAAGAATTTTAACAAAACATTTTTACAAGTTTCGAAAATTTTATGTAATCAAAAAAATTAATGTTGGACCAAAAATTTGTTAATTTTGTACAGAGGTGAACAAATTTCCAAATTTTTAAAAATTTTTAAACTTTAAAAAGTATCTAAATTTTAAGAAATTTAAATTTTGAAAATTTGTTAAATTTTAACGAATTACCAAATTTTGGAAATTGTCAAATTTTGAATAACCACCACATTTTGAGGAAATTGAAAATTCCAATAAATCAAAGAATTTTGACAAATCGATGAATTTTAGAAAATTGACGAATTGCTAAAATTTAAAAAAATGCTGATCTCTAAAACTTTAAAAAAATTTCAAATTTTGAAAAATTTTCAAATTGTGAAGAATTGACAAATTTTGTGGATCAGGCAATTTTTAAAAATCAAAGTATTTTGACTCATCTATGAATTTCAGAAAATTTATGCTTGAATTTTACAAAAAATCATTAATTTTGAAAAATACTTAGATAGCTAAATTTTGAAAAATTGCTAAGTTTTAATGAAATGCCAAATTTCGAAACGTTTTCAAATTTTAAAAATTGACAAGATTTTAAAGAAATGGTATTGTTCAAAAAATTGCCAAATTTAAATTCTTGTAACTAATTAAATTTAAAGGCTATCAAAACTTGAAAAAAACAGTTCAATTTTTAAGGTTGTCTCATTTCCTGATGGTGATTCTGAAAATTTTCCAGATTCTTGAATTTTAAAAATTTTCAGAATTCCTAAATTTCTCGATTTTATACAGAATTAATTTTTTCAGTTATTCAATTTTTTTTTGATTTTAAAATTTTAATAGAACCTTGCATAAGAGGAAGCGATCGCTCACTCACTCCGCTACCCGGGTGCCTATGACGGCAAACACCTGAAAAACAATAGTAATGAGAAATGCCAACACGAGGCGAAAATGGAAGAAGGTTGAAGAACCAGGTAAAAATATAAACCGCAGATGAGATATTCCAAGAGCGCGTTGGTGGAGTTAGACGTTGGCCGACTGCGAATATTTTCGTTTATCGAGAAATAAATATGAGAAGAAGAAAATGCAAAAGTTCAATCACCCGAATTGTTCGAGCATAAAAGCATAAGCAAGATGTCAGCGGTTATGTTGTCTTAAGCGTCTCCTGTCGTCTTTGCAAAAATATACGCTTAATGGGCAGTACTCGTTCTTGATGTGTGAAAAATTGTCCAGGGATGGAAGAGTTCTGCGAATTATCACCTCCGTACGATTTTTTTTCACAAAGGAGGCACTATAGGCACTATTGTTTTTATTTTAAATTTGGAGCCTCGTTATGTTTACGAACTAGTCGGTCGTTATTGTGTAAATTTTAAAACGGGTAAGATGATTTTTTAACAATTTTTTTTATTCTCATTCGTGTTATTGGTCTGGGTTGCATTCGAAGTTATATGGTATTTTTGAACCCTGAGCCAAAGGCGGTGTTTATTCAGTCGAGATAGGTACTGTTATCTTGTTAAGCGCAGATAGGTACGTGTTCACGTATATAATTTTGTAGATCGGAATAAAATATCTGTAAGATCATGACGGTAACTACTACCACCATCAGCGTCATGGTGCATACTATGCCAGTTTATGTGTACGCATTACACTTGCGATAGACGAAGATGGTACGATATAGGCGAAGCCGTCATAAAACCGTTTCTTATGTACGCTATAACTTCTCCAAACACGTCGAATATGATATTAAAATCGGACTGGCGAACCGTACTATCGATATTTATAATAGCGAAGCGCACTGCGCTGCTAATTAAAAGCGTACCAAACATCGATCTTGATTATATGTCCCTCTCGCCTGGAATTCTCATTCGATTCATTTTTCATTGTGCGCCGTTTTTTTTCCTGCACTTCGCCGACGTCCACTTTTTTTAACGGTCTGAAAGCATGAACGGAGCCGCAGTTGGGAGAAAATGTCAAGTACGTGGAATGCGAAAAATTACATAGGCGATAAGTGAATGAAAAGAAGATGGAGGCGATAGCTCATTAAATTAGACTAGCTGGAATCCGTTGTTGATCTTTTACCGGAGAGCAGTTATCCGGTTAACGAACTTATAAAAATCTCGAAAAAATCTTGATCTGTCATAGATACGATAACGAGCGTGTTTGTGTATTCAAGGCGCGCGTTCTGGTTTTCGCGATATAACCGTTTGTGTGCACTGTGCACCGTGCATGGATGTCTCTAACCAATGCGTCTCCAAGGCCTACAGTTTTTTTTTTTTCAATAATAATAGTGGCGCGTTGCACTTTAGTAACACAAATCCACCCATCCGTTAGAACTGCTATAAATGTAGGTAGGTATTTCTTACGTAATCTGCGCACCTTGTTATTCGCGCGCTCGTAAAGGTCATTAAAACATCAGTAGGTACATTTGGTCGCACCACGTAAAACGTTTTAATTATCCGAAAAAATAATCACCAGTCGCGATCCATTAACTCACCAAACGTGCTACTGAAAAAAAAAACCTATCGAATCCGCCGCGTAATAATAACTCGCATGGTGAGAGAGAAGTTACAATACCTTCTCTCTCACCTCTCTTCATCTCGGCATGGCGACGACAAGGTACGCTTAAAATGCACATGCACCTTGTACGTACCTACGTACTCATATACTTACGAACGAGCCGTATATGCATGCACACTACTTGGAAGACGAACTGCGCGCCAAACACCGTTATAATTGCGTGGAATGCGGAATTCTATGTATATTTAAATTGCGAATAAAATAGCGAACGGGGGCTGCCCAGTACCGATTCCAGTTTGCGACCGTGTTTATTGGCAATTTTTATGGCTTTTTTAGGTACCAGTAGGTAGGCACTTTTATGGAGATGTTCGAGCGAGGCGAAAGAAAAAAAATCAACGAGACAACTTGTCGATAAAATTTACTTGAAAAGTGAAATTAATTTGCCGACTGACTGCGGTTTGCCGGTGGGCAGAGAAGAGCAGTTGCAAGGATTAATTTGACGTACGAGTGATGAAGTGATCGATCGTGCGTGAAAAAGATGATGCTTTTTTTTATTTGGCCAAATTTTTCACAATTGATCGCCTCGTAAAAGTCGTCGTTAAAGTTATTATGATTTTTATTTGCGAGTCGTAAATATCGTAATCAGAGGGTGTTGAAAGGTCGTCTTTGTCGTTTGAATGTCGTATAAGAAGTTTTTCTGTCGTTTTGAGTCCGTTGTAAGTTCGACCGAAAAAGAAAGAGTGTGGAACTTTTCCCAAAAAATTATCGTTTTTATGATTTTTTTTTTTGGGGGGGGAGGGGGGATATGAACAAAATTTTTATTTTTTTTTTCATTTAGTCGTAAAAAGCAGTGGTTACTTTTTCGTTTTTTCGCTCCACTCAAAAAAAAGAGGAAAGTAAAACAGAGAAAGAAAAAGAAAAAATGTCATATGAGGATACAAATTTGTCTATTTTAAAAATCGATGAGTATTTGAAAATTTGCAGTTTTTGAAAATTGGTCGTTGGTCAATCTGTCAATTTTTAAAAATTCTTCGATTTAAAAAAAAAAATTGTCAATTTTTGATAATTTGTCAACATTTTAATATTTGACACTTTTTTAAAAATTTTGACAGTTTATGAGAATTTGTCAATTTTTGAAAATTTGGCAAATTTTGGAAATACGTTGATTTTTACAAATTTGACAATTTATCAAAATTTGTCAATTTTTAAAAATTTAATAATTGTTAAAAATTTGTCGATCCTTGAAAATTTGTCGATTCTTGAAAATTCGTCAATTTAGAGCAGGATTGGGCAGATCCGGATCATTTTGTGATCCTGATCCGATCCATGATTCGGATCATTCAGAATCGAAATTACCAATTTACAAAAAAAAAAATCCGTGATCTGAATGTTTATGATCCGCGGATCATTTTTTCAGAAATTTGATCCGTGATCCAAATCAAAAGTGATTTGAAATGATCCGTCACTTGATCCGGATCTGTATTTGCGTGATGATCCGTGATTTGATCCGAATCAAATTTTAGTGATCCGTGCCCGACTCTGATTTAGAGAACTGATTTTTTTTTCAGAGTATTGGCTATAATTTCAAATTAGGTATCCTTATTTTTCTGGTTTGAAAATGACGATCTCGACATAGATATTTGTGAGTTGTATATTTTAAATGTCATGAAATTGATTTCTTATGTTGTAAATTTCCCATTTTAATCATTGTTAATGAATTCCAATTGAGGCATAGTTCAATGTGTTTTGTTTATTTTGCAGTAAGTTATTCGATGTTTTACCAATGTTTTTATTTTTCTGTTTCAGGTGAGTGAAAAATCCTATCATTTAATCAGTATTGCCTTCGAACTGGTAAGTTTTACGGATCAGCTTCTTTCAGTTTTTCAAAAAATAATGTGGGTTTTTGATTTTATTTTGAATTCATATAAATATGCTTCCCTTTTGAACAATTACCCACTTTTTGTTTTCGAATTTACGATTAACGTTCGCAAGATCCCGGTAAAATTGTACCTATCTTGACAAAAAATCAGTATTTTCTATGATTTTAGGAAAAGGTCTTGAATTCGAAAGAAAAGCAAAGAAGCAAAAATGATTTGTTTATTCAGCAATCACATAGAAAAAAATCCCGAATTTTGACGTTATCCAAACAACTAAACATTTTTTTTTTTTTCAGTTTATTTCTCTGTCATTGCTAAAAATTCGACTCCGCCGTTTTCCTCTTCATCTAAGCCCGACGTAACTTACCTCATAATGCTTATTTACTCGGTGGTATTTGGCACGAGAATTTGTCACGTTTCGTGGAATTTTTCACAAAGCTTTTATGAACTCGACCAGGTACGACCGAGTCGACCATGGCGAAGTATAGTTAATTAATCTCGAAGGTTGTTTCATAGGAAGGTTCAAACAATAAAAAATGGCTATTGGGTACCTATAAGCGTACGATGCGGGTGACATTTGAAAAATTTCACGTACTTAGTTGTATTGACATAAAGTCTTATATTAATAGTGTGGTAATGCGCTGTTAGTATGTAATGTACTACTACTACCTACACTATATTAGAAAGAGAAAAAGATGTACCCGTGAATAAACAAAGTGTAAATGGTAGTTTGAGGAATATAGCTTGGCTTAACGCATAGATATAAAAATTGTTTCCAAGACTATTTATAATATTCTTATCGCTCTCGCATACACTCGATAGTATTATATGCTTGCGTTGAACTAATAAAAAATGTGACGAGTATATATTACGTGAAGTGATTATTATTAAGTTGTATAATGGAGGCCCTTGAGTGTACGTACGTATATAATGGCTTGAATGAAAAAATAAAACTAAATAAATAGAAGAAGAAGAAAACATACGTTGAAAAAAAAAAACTATTCTAGAATCAAATCACGCCCGTGGACATACCAATTTGTTGGCTGATTGCCGCTTTTGACAGAGTATGCGTACGAAGAGCCGAAGACTTACCACTGTAGGTACTTACCAGAAGAGAGATACGCTGAGGGTAAATTGAACCCAGAAAGCTTTGGACCTTTGCAGAGAGAAACAATGATGTAAACTGATCCTTTGGATGAATGCGGGTCGAACAGATGCGGGAAGTTGACGATTTCGTGAATTCAAAGATGACGCGTATACGTGTGAGTGTACGACTCTGACATGTTGTGTATTATGTAATGCGTTTCGATCGTGGTAAAAAAGCTGATCGAGTGTATGTGAGAGAGAGAGGGAGGATCGATCTGTACATAGTAATATTTTATAGACACGGTTTGGAATTAGCTAAATACAAGAATTATTGGTCAGATTACGAAGCCGAAGCTCGAAGAGGTACATATTTGATAGATCATTTAGTCGTATATGTGTGCATATTACGCTAGTAATAAAACCTACGCTGTGTATTTTATGAATGGTGTTTGGTAATAGGTATACTTACTGATACACACGATGTATACTTACGAGGTCAGTTCTCGCCATGTCCATACGCAAATGCGTAATATTCGGTTATGTTACGACGATACATTAAAACGAGTACAGCTTGTGTTAGAAGATGAATGAGAGCAAAATTAACTTCATTCATGCGATATTTCAAACGGTAGACGTAGGTCGAGCTGTACGTATGCCAGGGTGATGATTTAGATGTATTTAGCATCGCAGCAACTCGCAAGAGTAGGTACATACAAAATAAGGCGAATTGCAACTTGAAGGGGAAAAAAATGAGATCGATGGAGGATATCAAGGATTTATGCAAATCGACCCGTCCGTCGACGGTGCGGTGGTGATGGGTGGAAAAAAAATTGGAAAATTGTATGTAGCGTGTGCTTGGGCAATTTCGCCGGAGATTGAATTTTAAAAAAGTTAATGAATTTAGGATACGAGAAGGTGGTGTTTCCTCGGTACACCTGGACATGGCGTGCTGCTATTTACCTATTGAGTATAGAGAATTTCTCAAGGATAACCACATCGGGTGCGATGGTATACATAAGCGACGGGTAAATTGAAGACACGGTGTAAATTTTCAAGCTTTAGCGTTTCGCATACTAGGTATATTGTATGTACATATATACCTTACGTGTGGGTGTGAATTACACAAAAGTATACAGGAGTCATCGTGTCAAAGTCGCATTCCATTCGATTTAAATCGCTGCCTGGGAATTTTTACCCACTCGTGGAAACGATCGAGACGAGCCACGCAGACTCGATGGTTAATCGTTACGTTGGTAAATTTATAAAAGATAAACATCTCTCATGTGCCGACGACGCGATGGTAATTATTCCTCGCCTAGTCGATATACTCGTATACAGGTAGGTACCAAAGGTGATGTCTGTGCTAAGAAACATGGTGCAAAATGATGGAAAATTTTCTTTACCCCTCGTGCTCTGCTCCTCCGTAGGCTGACAGACGTCTGCCCGAGAGGGTAGAAATTTGCAGACGACTTGCTGTTGAAATGTTAAGGTGGGGCTGAGGTCTGCGAACGTCACGGTTCGAAGAATTTTTCGTCTAATAGTGACCAGCGACCAGTTCAGTGTCAGCAGTTG
>JAAOIU010065050.1:0-11200 GCA_018107765.1 Hypogeococcus pungens | reverse complement strand
TAATATTTTAAGCTGCGTCTAGTTGCAATTCCAGTTTGTATTTTTACTTATTTTACCAAAATTAGAAGATTATCTTTTGATTTTTTTCGTAGTTTTTAATATTTTAAGCTATACCAACGTGTATTTCGTGTTCGAAAAGTAATAAATTTACCTCTTCCAATCCGCCCATTTTTACTTCAAAGAATTTGTTTTTTCACTTTTTTGAAAAAAAAGTGTTCCCAATTACCCGGGTTTTATCTGGGTAAGCGGGAACACGGGGGGAACCGTTTGAGGTATTCCACTTTTCTTTATGCCAAATTATAGCTGAAGAAATGGCTTTTCTATTGATATGCCCAAATTTGCTGAAAGTTAATTTTCAAACGTTTTACAAAGCATCAAAAATTGGTTTTCCAAAAATTTTTAAAAAGTGTTCCCAACTAACCTTGTTAAGCTTACCTAAGATGTTGTTCGCCACAACGAAGCTAAAAACACGCCGTAGGTACACCCATAGCTGGAGTCAGCTGTATTAATGATTTTAAAAGTTGAACTCAAATGACTGTGGTAAGATATATTTTTTCGCAGGAAAGTGGTACTTGATTAAAAACATTGGGCATGCAAAAGTTGAAAATGAATTATGTACTTATGTTTCTACGTTGTTTCTCTTTTCACGTCAAGTAAACACAAAAATCCATATTTCACTTTTTGTACGATTGTAAGAATACTTAGTTTATAGTGATCTAAAAGTCGGCTACTCTCTTATTGTACCTATTTTTGTTAAAACGTGAAGTATGTAGGGTTGATATAGTATGCCATATGTATATGAAGGTTGTAGACAAAAGTTCAGTACTTCAATGACAGACTCAATCTTCGAAAACATATTAGATAGCAAAAACGACGACAGTCGACGAGAACGATTTTTGTTCTTTTGATTAGAGCTTCGAGAGTAACCTGCATGTATTTTGAAGACTCGTCGATCAGAACCAAGTGTTAGATATCACTTATCTTGAACAACGAAGTATACAGAGTCTGAATGCGTTTTCGTATTTAGTGTACCTGTTTAGAAATAATTTCCACTGTAGATTTACAGACCGTAAGTATATTGCAATTCACCGTAGGTATACCTACGGTGAAAATAAGTTCAAGTTTTCAAAAGCTATCGAGTGAACGATGAAGAAAATGTCTTCATTTTAGGTAAGTTTCGTATTCGTATGTAACGCCATTTCGCGACGGATCGCTAACCAAGCAGATCTAAGTATTAGAACGTTATACGTGCTTACTTTACACGTAAGGTAGATGGATCAACAGAAAAATACAACTTATTATAGTTCAAGTGTTGTAGATTTTAATACGCGTACACACGAACGAATATAGGTAATCGTATTTCGTAGTTTGTTAAGAACGCAGAAGATGAAAAAAGCCATGATTATTCGTAGTGTGGGAGTGGGTAGATTGAAGTAACATTGGCAGCGATATTCTCGAACATTACCTACTTTACAAGGAAGTATTCAAGTTTCCTGAATAGCTATTATTTACCTCAAATAGAATTTTGGATCACTCGAGTATCCTTACGAAGTAAATAATGTTAGAAAAAATTCATAAATCGCTGCTGTTCCGAGGTAAGAAAGATACTTACGTAATCTGGATATGAACGAGTGACTGGTGTTCAGAATGACGAGTATACGATAACCTGCGTTAGTGCGTAGGCATTTGAACAATGAGAGGTTGAGTTAAAACTTAATTAGTTTACATGTCGTGCATAACGAATAGAGAAATAGATCAATACTTATAAGCTTTACAAGCGATAGTTTTTCAAATCCGAGGGTAGGAAATTTCGAATTTGTTGGGTTTAAAATGATAGAACAGCTAGTGCCGTAACGGAGACGTTCTTTTTATTAACCCCCTCACCGTGCTGCCGCCTGGCCTGATTATGTTGGCTGTGGAGTGCTTCGAGTAAGTTAAACGAAAGTCATTGACTTTTTAGAACAATAATAGCGTCGTGTATTTTATATCAAGACTTCGCGTATTACTACGTTTGTCTTCGACGCACCAACGTGCACACTGGACAGTTTCAGTACCCGCGAACACTCCCCAAAAGATTACCAACAATATATATCTGCAGAAGTACACGAAGTAGCGCCAAACAAGTTTGTCAAAGTACCTAACATACACATAATTGAAAACTTGTGCAAATGAGCTACAATTTCAGAAGTAATAAAGAAACCGAAAAGTTATTATTAAATGAAATCACATTTTCAGAAAATTGTCCGACCAGAACAGATGCCGCGATGCCATTTCAGTAGGCGTGAAAATTTATTCCGTAACTTTCAAGATTTCATTGATAAATAAATTAGTACACTTTTTATCTAATTCAAATGCAGCGACGCATCAAGAATGCTATTCATACAGCAGCTTGAAACGCAGTATCGAACGAACGGCGATGATACCTACCGATTCAAAAAAACTACATACTCAAAATTATATTGCTTGACAAGCGGTGAGGCAATCAAGGAAATTATATTTCGATTGGTAAGTATTTGTTCTTTTATTATTTTTTTTAAAACGTAGCTTTCAAACGTAAAGCATCAAATTGTTGAATAAACAAAACCTGGCACATTGCACTACGAAAAATCTAATGTTTCATAATGTCTCGTTCGATAGATCAACTGTTTTAGCACCTGTAGCGTTCTAAATAACATCGAAAATAATATTCCTATAGACGTCAAATTCTCTGTCTTCTCGGTACAAATGAAACACGGCATGAATCTCATAAACAAAACATTCAAGCCCACGTCGTCATGGGCACAGTACAATCATATAAAATTCATCATCAAGTAAGCCCGACGAACTTGAAAAATTCTCAAATGCGGATGTGTGAAAATGAAAACTGCATTAGAAACCTCTAGAATGTTAATCGTAAATTTTTTTTTCAACCACTTCCAAAACAAAATTTTCACATACCTACCCACTAAATTTTGTTCGTACACAGTTACGATACGATTTGATTTTTAAAACACGAAGGTAGAAATTCAATTAACAGATTCTATTTCTTCTATTCATCCCTCCTCCACTTGAGTAAAAGAATATTCTAAAACCGTTTCGTCAGATTAATTATAAAAAGTAAATCTCTAGTTTCAATTGAAGCAAAACATCCCCTCCAATAGTATAATTATATCTAGAGATGACCATACGGTAATATGGTGAATTCATTTCCTTATGTTTGTTCGAAGACGAAGTAAATCGATGAGTTCATAAAACATACGTTGAACTATGACGTTGGAATTCATTTCTTCAACTTTATCATTTACGTTTTCCGTTTCTAGACACTGACAGTCCATCTTGATCTTAGTTCTTCCGCAAAGGTTGCATTTCATTAACATTAACATTTCGCCACCACTTGGCAGTTCCAGATAACAGGCGTTATATTTTCTCCAAGAAAACGAAGAGCAATCTTTCCATGTAGTGATTCGAGCACTTCGTCGAAATTTCCCGCTTATATTGAAAAAAAGTTTTGGTAGTACGTCATAATTCGAAGTTTACACGGAAATGAATCAGTTCCGAGGGAAAAAAATAGCAGATAAAACATTATCAACGTACCGACGGTTCAGCTATCAAAATGTGATCATCCTTAAACTAGCAATAAGATATATATTGTTGAGATGATCGATTTGTTTTCATTATTATATTCGATTACCAAATAATCGTTCACCCTCCAGAAGTTCAACAGAGTGCGACGACAGTTCAAAGTAAGAGAATAGAGTAGTGTGGAGTAAATTTACATTTTTCAGTCAACATACCACAACGTTTTGTGTAGACCGGAAAAAAAATTTGTCAAGGCATCACGTAAAACGAAATCGTCAGCAGTAATTTGCTGCGTTATCACCCTTTCGCACAGAGCGTACGCATACGTACCTCAAAATCCAAATATTTTGGCCAACTGAAGCTAATCAACTGTGTGATTAAAATACATCAAACAGAGAAACGTCGCTTCAATAATTAAACCTGGATTTTTCAAATATTTACGCCGCAACATTCATTATGTAAAATCACGAGTAACTTATAAGGTGGTAAAATTCTCTAAACTTACACGTTACCTTTAAAACTTTAATATCCACTGCATACTATAATGAAGACCCAAAGAAACTCAAGAATATACAATCTAAAATGTATAAATTTCAAATCATCATGCCACAGTGAATAATTACACCAGAATTGAAAAAATTTAACACTTATTCTCATCCGTTGGAAATCCACCAAATCTAATAGCCTGTATGTAACCTGTAATGATAAAAAAATATATGTATTAGCGTCGCTAGGATGTTTCGGTCAATCAAAGGAGAATGTTACAGTACGCCCAGTTATCAATGGTCAAACAAAAGAAATTATGAAAGATGAATGCTTACGTTTTGTTGGATCAACGTCAACTATATCACCGAACATCAAACGAACGTACATACACAAACTAATTTCAAAAACTAAAGTCGAGAAAAACACAAAAATAATGATAATCCAACCAATTTTTCTTCTTTCTAATTTCTCAAAATAATTTTTACAAATTACAAAACAAGAAACAAAACCAAGTCAGCACTCAGCAAACAAAATGGTGGTTACGAAAACGAACTCGAAGCGTCGAAGCGAGGACGAAGAGAAAGATCGGAAAATGTTGCCGTTTGCAACTTGCAAGCGTCAGTGATGAGTCGGGCGGCCGGGCCGCTCACATGCCGCTCAGCGCTCACGGAGTTCAGTGAGCGCTAGTGTTGCTTCTAAGCGTGAGTCCTAAAAATCGTGAGCGGCCCATCATTGGCATTGGCAAGCGTTTACCGTACCGCGTTGTTAACATTACGTGATATGCCGGCCTCTGATTGGTCAACACCATGTGCACGTAACCAATCATTATGTGTTCCTCATTTCATTACGTGCAAAAAATGATTTCAAATATTTTTTACCTTCATTTCACTTTTTATTTCATTTTTTCTTCAATTGAGTATTTTCGAATTTATTAATATATGTTTTGGTGTTGTTCAATAATGCAAGAACTTTCATTAAAAATCCAGCAAAATAACATGTCCAGTATGATGGTTCCACATCAAAATTTCAAATACTTTTACTAAACAACACTATGTAAGGTCACAAAAACCAAGTTGAAACTGGAAGAAATTACGAGAATCAAAACCTATATCATTGAGCAGTGAAAGGAAAAATTGAGTAAATTGAAAAATTCTCGTTCAACGCCTTGCACTATTTTCCGAAAGAACTCGATAACTATGGGACTAAAATTTCGCATGATACATGAAGGAGACCATCAAGAGATGAATCCTCGAATAATCGACGTATCTATTGGATATACATTTATTGATATTTCACATAAAAAACATTAACGGTTAGACTTCGCAACACGCTCCAATTCGTCTTTCTTCTTGATAGCGTAGGAATTGGACGAACCCTGAAACACACAACATTCTCGTTATAAGCACGATTCGACATAATCCAACATCACTTTCTATTTCACAAACTAGCCATACTTTAGCAGCATTCATCAACTCATCGGCCAAACATTCGGCGATTGTTTTGATGTTTCTAAATGCGGCTTCTCTAGCGCCAGTGCACAGTAACCAAATGGCCTGAAATTAAATCATCGTGAAATGTACCGAACTACAGAAAGTAAATTATTAAATATTAATCAGGAATGTAATGATCCGCGATCGATTACAGATCACGATCAAACAATAATCGGGTTCTTATTTCATCTGACTGATAAAAATTTGTTGACGATTTTTCATGTTAGCGCCAGTGTTCTTAGCATGCCAAATAAATAATCTTTCATATCATGATCAGATCGTGAATACCCGATTACCGTGGTGATCCGATTAATCGTGATCACTCGCAATTGTTTGTTACATCCGTGATGTTAATTCATCATTACTTGGTTAACCCGACGGAGAGGAGACACATCAACGGCTTGTCTTCTTACAGTACCGGCACGACCAATTCGAGTCGAATCTTCTCTTGGTCCGGAATTGATAATAGCAGTTACCAATGTTTGTAATGGGTTCTAATATTAAAAAACACAAATATACTGTACTCATGAAATTCGAGATAGATATGACCGATAAAAATGAACAACACATACATCGCCAGTCAACAGATGAATGATTTCGAAAGCGTGTTTAACGATGCGAACAGCCATCAATTTTTTAGCATTATTTCTACCGTGCATCATAAGAGAATTCGTTAATCGTTCAACAATGGGACATTGAGCTTTCCTAAACCGTTTTGCCGCATATCTTCCAGCCGAGTGCGGTAAATATTTAGCGTAGCTTTCTTTAACAGCGATGTAGTCCTACCGTAAATAAAATCAGCTTTGAAAATGGTATTTTTTTAGCCACAACCAAACTCAAAACTTACAATAAGTTCATACCTCTAAGGACATGTCAGAAATCTGAACATCATCACACGACCACCGTCCAAATAACTTGATTTCAGGTAATTCAGGTACTACTGCTAAAGGTTGATCGTACGTTGCTCCTGTAGCTTCGGGGGTATCCCAGCTTTCTTCCGCCATGATTGCTCCTGTAAATAAGAGTAAGAGTCGGTAAGAACAATTTCAACGACGTAACGGACTCACTTGAATACACATTGAGAATTAGGATTAATTACAAATCGGCGAAATACAGATAACGCACGTGGAGTGCTGAATCGAGCACCGCACATCAACAAGCAGACTTTTGAAACACAGTATGAACAGATGCATGAAATTTAATGATCACTTACTTAGAGTGAATTGATTGCAAGTAATTGATAACTGCTATTAAATATTAATTAATACATCGTCGCGGAAAGCTCCCTAGAACGTGGAACAAGCTTTGAGAAAGCTTCTTAGTTTCTTTCCGCTTACGAAAAAGAAAAAAAAAATTCAAGAGGGCTTTCAAGAGAGTTTCCCTAATTCATCTTATGACTTTACAGGGTTGCCAAGTCTTGACGTCGTAGTCACGTGACTCACGTATAATACGTTCGTGGCGCCGTCGCCCATAACGCGACTTTGACTGACGTCATCAGATTTAGCAGCCCTTGTTTTGATTTTGATAAGATTGCTGATAAAATCGGATAAAATTTTCAGAAATTTCAGTTTCTCATTATATTGATAGTTCTTTTCAAATTTACTTGTCAAAGTAGTTCATTGATGGTAGGATTAGAAGAAGTTTTCCTCAAGTTCCATCCATACCATGGCGAACGTATCAGTCTATCGGAGAACAATTCGGTCGCCTATCGCACTGAAGGTTTCGACGATGGAATTGTTTTCAGCGAAAAACGATTGCACCCCGGTGAATTATTTGTCATAGAAGTAGAGCAAAATCAACGCCGCCCTCGAGCGAGCTATCTTAGATTGGGATTGACCCAACTCAACCCATCTGTATGCGCATCGCGTAAAATTGAACTACCAAAACAAGCGGTGCCCGATTTGATAATGAGATTAGAAGAGAGTACATGGGTGTACGCTTTAGACGATTTGTTACCCAGAAAAAGAGAAATTCCTTGGCCGTTCGTTAAAGGGGATTACAACGTCGAGATCTCCGATCAATATATAGAAACTTGTCATGGAAGGTATCTGAGGTCAAATCTGAGGAATACTCCTTTTGTTAAAAATACGCCTAAAACGATGAGAAATATCGACGTCGGCTATAAAATTGGAGTCGTATATATTCCTAATAATGACCAAGTCGCCGATCTGTTTTTCCTATTTAATGGAGATTTGTTTGGGCCGTACGCTTTGGAGATACCCTACAAAGAATCACCGCTGTACGCCGTCGTCGATGTGTACGGAAGAACCCAGAAAGTTAGAATATTACAAATTCAAGCAGGTACTACGCCTTCGTATTACGTTTACGTATTAGGTTGAATGAGTGTTAATTTAATATCTGAATTTCGTCTTGACAGAACCTTCTCTCAAACATTTATGTCGAATGACCATTCGTAAAACATACGACATGCAGCAATTGAGTAATTATTCACTGCCCAAGCAGATCAAAAACTACTTGAATTCTTCGTGGATACTTTAAACGGTGGTTACAGTAATTGAACACAATTCCGTTTTACGTTATGTTTTGTATAAATTTTAAGTAAACTTTTGTCACTTTTTTAAACTCTGTTTTCATTTTATACGAACATTGATTGAACGAGCAGTCGTTTTGTATTTTGGTAATAATTTTCGTGTTTTCCAAAAGTGGATTTATAATAATAACGTAAAAAATTCGCCACGAACAAGTTTAATGCAGCCTTTGTAAACAAGATCCAAGTTTATTCGGAGAAATTTCTGATTTCTTTTTCGCCAGACGACGCCATTTGTCTCAACCAATTTTTATTCAGAGTCTTTTGCAATTGAATCGTTCTAATTTGAACTTGACTTTGTTTCTTCAATTGACTTTCTAGCTCACCCAGCTGGTTACCCAACTCTTCAACCTTCCAATTTTGTTCTTTTAGCTGATTTTCTAAATCTTCGATTTTCCAGTTTTGCCCGATTATTAGATGTATGAGTTTATCGTACTCCAAAGTTTTTTTGCGCAAAAATTTAGCGTTCTTTTTCAGCTCTTGCGTTTCGACTTTCAGTTCTTGAGTTTCGACTTGAAGAGAACGCATTTGCAATTTCGTTTCTTGATTATCGGTTTTTACGCTGATTACAAAAGGTCTGATTTCTTGATTTATCACATTTTCGACCATATTCAACGAAGCGGTAACTTGATTGACGTTACGCTCGACCAGCATCACGTTTTTATCGCATTTCAACATGCCCATTTGCAGATCGATTATTTCCCTTTGGAAGTATATGTTCGATTTGTAATCTTCGAAGTGAAACTTATCGCTGCACGGTGTCTCCGGATTGATTCTCATCTCGTGCTTATGTCGTTCGTCTTTATCGTACCGTTGCCGACGACTCGTGTCATTACCGTCATTATCGTCGATGACTTCTTCGATGATGGCGTGCCCTGTGTCGATTTCCGGTTGAGCTTCTTCTTCGAAAAATTCGAAAATATACGTAGTCGTGTTATTGCAATCGCCTTGTTCCAACGGAGCTGTTTGGTTTTCTATATCGGTCGAATGTTGCGCTTTTTCGGTTAGTTCGGCCAATGAGCTTTCGCCTTCGCCGGTCGCCTCGTCGAAATTGGAAAATATTTGCAGGGAGCTTTTGGCCGTTTCGTCGGCGTCAAGGTGTTCGTCGACGGAGTTGGCCGATTGCTCGGCGCCATTGTCGTTCAGAATAGCCAGCGGTCGTTTGCGTTTAGCGTTGGGAGGCTTGCCAGCGCTCACGTAGCACGGAATGTTGTATCTGTCCAGTAAAAACTTGGGTATTTTATGCGTTTCGCGTAATAATTCTTGAGGTATTTCGATAATATGCTCGGTGGTGGTTTGATGGTTTGCACCGGCTCCGACGACCGCGCCGCTGCCAACGCCGCCGTAAGTCAAAGCGTTGTTCATGTTATTACGCTGTACCTTGACTTTACACATGAGTTTACGTTTACGAGTACCGTTTTGGTTCTTGATCGGTATCAAGGTGATCTCGTTTCTAGCAGTTTCGGCGGCCGCATTCGAACTACCGTCCTGCCGATTGGCCAAAGACCATTCTTGCGGCAAATCTTTAACCGGCGCGTGAGTTACGATTCGGATGGCTTCTTCTGTCGCGCATCCGTTGGTCGTGTTTTCGGCGCTCGACTCGTCGTCGCTAATATCGCTCATAAATCTTTTAGTTTCGGCTTGGTATTTTTTCTCTTTCGGTATGTAGGTGATTTTACTAGGCGATATCATATCGGAGAGTTTAACCTTTCCTTCGATATAGTCCTTGAGCGGAGGTCGTCTGGCTTTTCTTTGGTATTCTGTTTTGGACATGTGATAATTGAAAGCGGTAGAATTCAAGGTGAATCGGCTCTTATTTATCGGTTTCGTATTTACTCGACTAGGATGCATCAAGCTCTGCGCGCTAATCTTACCTCTGATATAATCGCCGATCTTCGATTTCACCTCGTGTTTCGTTTGCGATGTTCGATGGATAAACGACATTTTACCGTCTTCGCGTCCCAATTGCCGCCGATAGCGCAACTACTCGAGGAGCAAATTGAAAAACTGACGAATGCCATTTTCGTCCCGTCTTACGTTTACTTTGATTGCTTAGTAAAATCAATTACCTACGATCTTCGGCGAAATTCGTCATCCATAAAATTAGCCAATCGTCGAATCTGGGAATAAAAAAAAAACACCTAAAGCAACGGAAAAATTAATAAAAAAGTGAAAACCTCTATTTTATTACATTCAATTAATAACAAAAAACACGCAATTAAGCAACACTTATCCTCCCGTTAAAAGTAGGCAAGTTTTATAAATTAGAAAAATAAAACCAAGTTTAAAAACGAAACCACCGAGACGAAGGCAATACTACCGTCCTTTCTAATCTTCCTCGTCTTCGGAATTTTGTTCGACGAATCTGTAAGCTAACGAACGAGTGGTGCACTGTCTTTGCGGTCTGCTGGCGTTCGAAGCAGCCGAGGCATCGTTCTCGTTCCCGTTCGCGTTCGCTTCACGCGTCGCAGCAACGCCGCCGCTGCCGTCTTGTTGATTTCGAACTATTTTACCGCCTCTTACAATTAGAACGTCTAATCTGATGATATTATTTAATGGTATTAGGATTAGGGCTATCAAAACGTAATCAATTGGTTTAACAGATGTGCCGAGAAGCCATTTTTGTGAGGAGTATTCCTCAACAAGAATTTGGAGGGAACACATCCCCTCTCAAGAAAAACAGGACCCTCTCAAAAAAACAATCCCTCCCCAAGAATCGAAGTCCCACAGAATCTAACCTCCCCCAATAGTTGAAGTAACACATCACTGTTCATATCTGACAATAATTTTACAAAATTTGACAACTTTTCAATTTTTGACAATTTTTCAAACTCTATTCTTTAAAAATTGACAATTTTTCGAAAATTTACCATTATTGAAAATTTATTGATTTTCTAACATTTATCAATTTCAAAAATTCTTTCATTTTTCAAAATTTGCCAATTTTTCGGAAATTTACATTTTTAAAAAATTTATTAATTTTCTAAAATTTATCAAATTTTTAAAAATTTTTTATTTTTCAAAATTTGACAATTTTTTAAAATTTTTTGATTTTTCGTAATTTGACAATTTTACAAAATTTGGCAAATTTCAAATTCTTACAATTTCACAAAATTTA
>JAAOIU010065041.1:0-14129 GCA_018107765.1 Hypogeococcus pungens | reverse complement strand
AAATCCAAAATCCTTTCAGAAAGTGAATTTTAAATCCAAGATCCAAAATCCAAAAATCCAAAAAACGGGTAAATTTCTAAATTTAAAAATGATGAAAAAATCTGAATTTTATTCATTTTAGCAAAATTCGAAATCACAACTAAACGAGTATATGACTAAACGTAAAGGATAAACGATACAACGGAACGATGAACGATACAATGAAACGATATACGATACAACGAAACGATAAATTATGTATTCAACTAATTAAGAAAGTAAAACCGAGAATTGTTAGTTTCCTTTAAAAAAAATCAAGGTGCTGAAATTATCATCACTCAATAGTGATCGTTGCGGCGTCAGAATCAACTTCGTGATGATTCCGAAATAACAGAACTCGAAACCGGAGCACCAAGTTTTTTGAATTTTGAAAGAGAAGAATTTTGACAAATTTTGATTTCAATCCAAAATTTATTTATAAAATGGATTTCAATCCAAAATCCAATATCCGGATTTTTTGGATTTTAAATCCGAGAGGATTTAAATCCTGCCAAACCTTGATTTTTAGCGAAATTATCTCACTTTCGTTCGCAATTTAATTTTTTAAAAATACATTGCGCTGATTTTGGGCTCTAAATTAATTGAAATTTCTCAAAAAAATATATATATATTGTCGACATTTTGGAATTTTTGGCAAAATTACCGTAGGAGACAAAATGCAATGTTTTTAGAATACACTGACCTTATTTTCAGCTCAACATNACCTTCACATGGAAATTCACTGCCCTGATTTTGACAATTTCCAGAATCTCCCATTGTGTGTACGCGCACAAAAACCAGTATGACGCCAAAAAGGAAAATTCCTCTCTATAAAGCAACCTTCAAGCTCGAACATACACTAACATGCCTGTCGAACCTCAAACGAATCAAAAATACAATTAAGGCTTAAGACCCTACCAAAAAGCCAATTAAAAAAAAATTGAAAACTGAAACTGAAACCGATTCACTTTTCCAATCGGTTTCACTTCTGAAAATACAATTTTCAGTTTTTGCATTGCAATTTCAGTTTCTGTTGAACAGCACTCGATTTGAACTCGAAATTTACTAAATTGTAAAAAAAATCGATTATATTTCTGCTGTAAAATCGCATAAAAATTACTCCAATCGCATCCCCTCCGCTTTCTGCCTAAATCAACCCACCTCAAAAAACCTCTCTTCCGACTACAAGCGCCAAAAAGTCACCAGCTGGATCCCGCCTAATCAAACAACTTGGAAAAGGCAACAAGCTAATAAGGAAATTGGATTGGTTTTCGGTTCGAAATACGAGAAACGTAACGAAAAGCACGCAATAAAGCTCCCGACACTTAATACAGTAAATACGCGCCGGATAGAAGAAGACAGAGCGCACTAGAAAAAAAAAAAAGCTCCGATATTCCGATACAGTCGGTAAAATAAATTCGAAATAACATTCCTCCCTAAATATTCATGTTGCTGTTTAATTTTCAAAACAGCCGAGCACGTAGCGCTAATACAAGGTTTTCGTTATTTAAATTGATCTTCTGGCGCGTTCTTTTTTCCTTATTGAGATAATCGAAAATTTCTACTCGCGTAAGTTCCATTTATTGGCGGAAATAATTTAAAAATTGCTCGTAAAAATATTCGAATTTTCGATAACGCGTACCTCGCAGCTCTTCGTTGCGGCTCCACGGCCATCTGAGTGAGAGAGAAAAATTAAAATTCTCGCCTTTATCGAGCGAAACACGTCGCGGACGAACGCGCTTCCTTTTTTTTCTTAATCCTGACACACGTTCTGTGCGAAAACATACAGTCAACCAGCTGCAAATTTCTAATAAGTTTAGAAAATAAATTTACCGCTGCGTTGCGGCGAACCGAACGCGAACATTCGCGTCTTTTTTTTCGATTTCCGCATTTTTTGCAGCTTATACGCGTATACTCTCACAAGGATCCGCGGAATAGAAATTTTTATTGTTCTTATTTCGTTGGAAGGGCATTAAAAAGTGTTCGTCTTATTTCACATCGTATCGTCTTCGTCGTTGCGTCGCGTTCGAGCGAAAAAACCCACCTACCTTCCTATACTATATTCTCGGCGCAAGTTTTTCTGTCTTATATTACACTTCTTTTCAAGTACTTTTCCTGGCGCAGCGTGTAAATATTCCTTGCTTACTTCACCGAAAACACATCTCGTTGGCTAAAAAGAAAGACACCTAACGTATACTCTAAATCCAAAATCTTTTTCATTTTTAGTTACTCGCAGCTCGGTTCGGCCAAGGCTGCCAAACCACGCTTTTATTCGCTCCACCAGCCTCGTTTCATCCACTTTCTTGTACAGCTCTCGGCGTCATTTCAAAATGAAAATATAAAATTACTCACGAATAGTGAAGCATCAACGTAAAAAACTTTTTTTTTCTCTTTTCAACTTACCTAGAACAAACAAAAACAAAAAACAATACAGAATTACTTCAAGACTCTACGTAGTACGTACAATATTTTCAAAACCAAGCTAAACGAAAATATTATGTACTTTGCATTGGTCGTACCGTAAAATAATGTTGAAAAAACACAACACACCCGAAAGAGAAAAAAATTTTCCATCAAGAAAACCACACTAACCCACACCGCACTGCTTTTGACCCCAAACGCCGCCGAATAATTAATCAAGTCGTAATTCATCTTAGGTATAAATACAGGTGACAAGCAGTCCGCGTATTGTTAGCTTAACCGAGCGGAAATTCAATGAAACAATTTATTTCCTTTAATATTGATTCCAACTTGAAAGATAACGATACCGGAAGAATCGAGGTATAGGGGTATTTCATTGTCTCTGTTGGTAACTTAATGTTCTTCGTCATTTTTCTACTTGCACTGCTCTGTTCGTCTTCGCAAAGTCTTTTCTCTTTCTCTTTTTTTTTCTTCAACGTACAGGTGGGAAAACGAGAGGTAAAAATTTCGCTTTCATAGCCCGTCAACCGTTCTAATATTTCTTTTTTCTTTTATTTATATACACCATCAACCAACCCGCTCGGTCCTTTGAATAAGGTAAAAAGATTTCTGCGTAATTTACAATGCGTGGAATTGGAAGAAATTCGGTGGTATTTTCCCAATGCCCCACTAGCAATTATTTTTCCTCAGAATTCTTTAACGTACTCAACCTGTAAATTTTCTATCATACCTGCTTTTAAGGTGATCAAATCGATCGAGATTTTTCACTCAATCTCAAACAATAATATTAAATGGGCCATTGAAAATTATAATTTAGCGATTCAACACAAAATGTACTGAAAAATGTTGCACGAAACTTGAAAAACAAACAAATAAAAATCGGTAAAAATAGGTGCCACAGAGAGCATTGGAGGTAGCAATCGGCACCTCATAATTGAATAATTCAAAAATTCATCACATTTTTAAAACGGCGAAATTTCAAAATTCTAAAAAAAATTTAAAATCAAAGAACCTGGAAAAATTTTGAATTTTCCAAAAATTGAAAAATCATAAAACCTTCAAAATGTTGATAATGTGAAAAAAAAATAAAACTAAGAAATTAATAAATCTTCAAAAACGTTGAAGAATGGAAAAACGCCATAGTAAATTGGGAGATCATTTTGTCAGTCTTTCAAACTTAGTCAGTTTCCAAAATTCATCAATTTTTCAAAATCCTTTCATTTTTAAAATTTTGTACTAATTTGACTTGAGTAATTTTTCAAAATTGGGTAGTTTTTCACAATTTGCAACTTATCGAAATTGAGCAATTTTTGAAAATTGAAAAATCTTTTAAGATTTAACATTTTTTAAAATTCAACAGTGTTTCAAAATTTATCAATTTTTTAAAATATGTCGATTTTGGAGAATTCTCGAATTTTTCAAAAATGTGTCAATTTCCCCAAACTGATCCTCACCATTTTCTCCGCCTAATACCTCACGAGATCTTGCGAGCGCTTGTGATAAGAAATTTTTTTTAAAAAAATGAAACAAAAATGAACAAAATGTCAGCAATGAACAAAAAAATGAAATTAGTAAAAAATATTAAAGCATATAAATTTTTCAAATGATAAATTCCTAATAATACAACACCTCAGCATCCTAGAAACGCTATAACCTTAACCCAACGGTGGCGGATGACCATACACCCACCTCTCATACCTGCTCAAAAAGCCGTTCAAACTCAACGACGACAAAACCTTCTACAACAAACTACCCCTATCAACACCTTAACTGGCTCAATTTTGAGCCCAATTACTGCACAAATAATTCGCATTTCGTCGCTAGCCAAAAACCACAATCCCACCTCAACCTAAAAACAATTGCACGTTACAAAGCAATCCTCGCAATGCGAACAACTGAAACGGACGCCATCGAATTCCGACTTTGTTTTGTTAATCAACGATAAACACACCGTGGCATACATTCCAAACGACAAACAGTGACCTTTCAAACTGCCACCAACCCCTACGCCTGTGTCAACCGCAATTTCTCGCAGAGATTTTGAAATATCAATAGATAAAATAGAGACAAGTACGTGAACGAGGCAAAAAAAATATGCAAATTCAGAAAACAATCCCGCTCGTTTAATAACAAGCCTCATACTGCCAACTACTCGTAATAGAAAATTTATTCGAATTTTGTTGGCAATATGAAAATACGTCGGTTTGTAATTTTAGCATAGTGCCTACCTTGCTAACTTTAATGTCATCGAAATTTATCCAACGAGGTGCCCTTTTTTCTTCCTCCCCCATCTCAAACCCTAACAGCTTACAACCAAACGGCGCCATCTGCATTAGTACCAACGAACGTAACTACATCATTTTCCTCAACGGGTTACCTAACGCGAAAACGAGTTCGGAAAATCGAACCATACAGGGCTTCGCACATTCACAAAAAAAGGGACACATGTGAAAAGATAACAGACTTATGGAAAAACGAAAACTTCTCTTTCGTTCGGTACGACGTATGGTATTTATAAAGAAAACGGTTTGTTGATTTTGCCAGACTTTTCACAACCTCCGGGGAAATCCGTTTTATTTTCTTAACTACGAAACGAGACGATATCCCATTTAAAAACGCATTATTTTCAGATAATCTCATATACCTCGACAACATCATTTCATCCCAAAGGCATTTTTTTTTTCATAATTCGTAATTTTTCATCCCTTTCTTTCGGTTCTGCCGGGGTCTCTCTTACAGCTAGAAACTCGACCCATCGTTTTTATTTTCCAACTAAAATATTTCTTTTCGTGTTTATTTCAATCTGGTCGCATTTTTCGATGATCTTATTCGCACATTCGAGACGTCAAATTTCGTGTTTCGTGAATTCAAATCGGAGCCAGGATGTCGAACACGTCTGCCATGCCACAGTGTACACAAAACTAAACTTTTATTTATTCTTGGAAGACCGAATCGCGTAATAATTTCACGCGTTTATCAATCATTCGCCAATGCTCTAGCTACAGTCGGAGTTGCCATCGCCGTCGCCGCAGCGAAAAATATTCTTACTTGTACTAATGTAAACGCAGCTGCATCGTCCTACACGACGATAAGAAAAATAAACCGTCGATATGCTCGTAGCCGGCATCACCACGTGTACGGTTGGGTAATCGATGTACAGAAATAGGCAATCTATCGACTGGTCAGCTTATTATACTTGTACGTAGCGGTGTAGCGTTTACCGCAACTATATAATTATACGTGTAAACATAGCCGAGGTTTAATCACAATCACTGCAGCTTCAACTCGCAACGCCAACATTCGAACATATCAATTTCGCGCTCATGACCTTTAAATGGAAATTTCAATATCGATTAACCCGCCTCTTCGTGGTCGCGGCCGCTCGGGCCCCGACAACATGGTCACAAGGGGCGCTGTTCTCAACCCAACACTACAAATCAACCGGTCTACGACGCGTACCAGACGACGCGAACGATTTAATTAATTCCTCTCTGCATACGCGTATATCTATTTCTGTATGTGCTTCTTCACGTATAAAATCGAATCCTCCTCGTTGAGAACTACCATTTTCAAAGAAGAAATATGCTCCATTTATACGACAATTTCACTTCACGTGCCACCATCGATCCGCACAAAGAGTGGAAAAAAAACACAAGCGTCGTTAACCCGCCATAGTTCAAGTCCACTCGACAATGTATTTCATCGAATATCACAATTCAGTTAATTACACCATATCGCAAAGCGGGTTCTTTTATCGGTATTTTATTCTCGTTAATTATTGAAAATAGAAAGACCAGCTAATCCAAATAGTTATACCATCGATTACGCTTCGTCAAACTGCATCGAAAAAAACGCACCACCACACACACAAGGTACTCGTATAGCATTAATCTCGCTCGTCGTAATAATATGGAGTAATTTCGTAAATTTATATTAGATAACGCACACACTTAGCACCTTTCGATAACACCACTCGCGATTCCCTTCTTGGTTGTCGTCATCATTAATTTACATCCAAAACCGTCGTCTTGGAATTCTCTTCTCTTTCTATAATAATGTACGGTGCACTGTCTGTGTAGGTAAGTAGGTAGGTACCTTGCACTGCCAGTTTATAAGGAAAACGTGTCCACCAGGTGCTTAGAAATATTACGCCAGATTCTCTGCATCAAATCTACCACGCTTCGAGTAATTTAACTGTCATAAACAATTTACCAAATAAGACGATATATACGGGCCATTAATTAAAATCCACAACGTCGGGATACCGCGCGTGTAATTATTCCAAACCGACGGATAAAATCATCCTGAGGGATACAAACGTGTCGTATGTTAGTAAAAGCTAGTCTGGTAGGGCGCTGGTGGTGTTTTTTCTCTCTCCTAGCTTACTCGTTCGATTCACCCTATTTCGCTACAGGTACGTGCGCCATTCACTTTTGTGACAGTCGATATGTTCGAATTTCGAATTTGTACGTTCAGCATCGGTATATCTATCAACTAGGTAGCTACATGTAAGTAATCCAGGTATTCATAGAATGGTTCGGAGGGAAAAAATTCTCGATTTTTTCTATCCCCGCGTTCCCATCTTCTTCCCCCGCCCACCACAGATTAGTACTGACACTTCAAAAAAAAAACTCATAAAAATTTTCAGCTGGATAGACGCATTTTTATCTTGGCACAAAGGCAGTTTTCAAAACACCTACGAGAAACATTCAATTTTGAAGAAATTTGAAAAAAAATATGAACGATGATGCTTGAAAAAATAGTTCATTTGATGTATATTAAAAAAAGAAAAAAATGGGTTTACCTGGAGAAAATTAAAAAAAAATTTAAGGGACTTAAATTTTAAGAAATTCAGAAAATCAAGATTTAATAAAAAAAACAACAATCTCAAATTCAATCCTGAAGAAAATCGAAGAAAAGTGGACAAATAGCTTCTCTGATCAACAGTGGCGTAGCCAAGCAGGGTTTAAGGGGTCTGGACCCTCCCCCGATTTTAAGAAAATTAAAGTATCTTTTAACTATTCCAACGTTTGTTACTTTCATAGAGGAAATCGGGGGGTCAACATTTTTCATAACTCAAACATAGAATTCTGACTAAGCCACTGTTGAAAACATCTAAAAACAAATTTCTGAAAAATCAATGTCATTGTCATGGAAACGAAAGAAAATTTGCTTCAAAAAATCATTCACCTCAAAGTTGAGAAAAAAATAAATAAAATGACTTGGAAAAAAAATTGGAAAGATTTTATCATCTCAAAACAGTGCCAAAAAGATTTCGCAGGATTTCTTTTTTTCTTTTTTCAAAGCAAAAACATGATTTTGTTTTTGGAAAATTATTGAAGTGGCTACAACTTCGCAAAAAATCCTTCCTCCGCTTCCTTCAAGCACCTCAGCCCGGCAAAGGTTATTACATCATCGTCTAGGTCGATTTAATTACTAACAGCGACCAAGTTGCCAACGAGTCATAACAGTAATTTCAACGCGGCCGATAAGAATCTGCCTAGCCACAGGTATTTTGGCTGCGCAATCTGGCACCTAAATCACATTACAACGGAGCAAACCGATACCCTAATGTACGCCCGTTGTGAGACGACCACCCCATCCGATTATAAAATTGATTCCATCTCCTGCGAAAGATCCTATATATGCTTCGGTTTCTTTGAAAAAGAACGGGAGAGAGAAAAAAAATTAAACTTATCGCATTCGCGTACCAACTGGCCAGCATCCAAAGAAATTTGTACGTTTATCCGTAGGTACAATACGAAGCCATTTATAACATCACCTACTGACCATAGCAAATAGCCCGAGTATAAAAACAACGTTCGGCGTGGCGCTTCCGACAAAGCGAGCTGAAAACAAAAGCTATACAATGAACAAAATGCACCTTACAGTTCGAATGTGTTATAAACGGTCACGTTCGAGTTTAGATGAAATCTTTTTACCAACGAAAAATTTCCAAACAAAAGTCCACAATAGTTACCTTTTTCTCATTTTAAATGACTCTGCAGCGAAAGGAAAAAATAACACTGGCGAACGAATTGGAACGAATTCCTTACATAAAGGAGGTGTGTAAACCTGGTAGGTTATAGATGACTTCTATTACTTTTCAATACATCTGTTTTTGTTGAGCTGGCTCGGCTAGTGAAATTAAAAGGGTAGAAAAGCTACGTTTTATAGTGCTCTATATCGTCTAACGGGATCCGTTTAAGTGATACGAGACGCTGAGGTGATTTTTCTTCAAATATCTGTTTGTTTGCACTGGCGGCAGGAAGTCTCGAAGAAGCAGAATGTTCTTAATCGAAGAAACGCTCTAGGTTTTTAGTGAATTTTTTTTTTTTAATAATCGTTCGATATTTTTTTTGTACTTAATTGAACACTCTTGCCAAAGGCTGACTGAAAAAATATTTCTCCAAAGATTATCGATCAGTAAAAAATTTTCTTCCAAACTTTGGCCCTCCTCCCCTCTCATGACTCAATTTTTCAGTTTAGAAAGGCTACACGTTGATGGAAAAAACTTAATTTCTACTTTTGCAATTTGGCACTTTTTAGGTTCATTCGTACCCTATTAAAAGCTCGTCGATTGAAAGAATGCGTTCCAAAAGAGAATGGAAATTCGCTGTGGTTGAATTTTTTACAATTTTAAACGTCGTGAGAAATAAAATACTCCGTCAACGTTTGATTATGACGAACGTATAAGCTACAAGATTGGTCGAGAGTAGCGAGTGAGGGTGGAATCAGGTATACTATTACATAAAACATCGAAACTATACGCTTCGATAGGTTTTCATGTTAATTAAATCCCTTTACACTATTTTATAATGTTTTCCCTTTTATTACCTTTCGCATTATCGCGCCGATTGCTAAACGCATGCGTTTGCATCTCTATTAAACCCCCTATTTAAATCACATTAATTAAATGATTTTGAATTTGAAAAGAGCTTTATGTATTTACCTTTCTATATATTATATTTTCTCTTTCCCGTTCTCTTCGTTTTTTTTTCACAACGTTGTGTATTGTCCAAAAACACACTGTTGAATTCATATGGTCGTCGTCGTCGTTCAACAATCGTAAATATTTTTTTTCAGAGTTTTTTCTCTCTTCTATTTGTGTATTCTCGCTCAAGGATATATTTTTTTGTGTATACGAATAAAGACACGTGTGATTTTTGAATTGTGTATTGTATTCGGAGCACTTTTATCACATCTTTATTTAAGAGTTGTTTTTTTTTCTACTCGGTTAGAACTATGTGCAAGGTGCGAGTAAAAGCGGTATTGTACTGTTGTATTATTACAGGTTATAAAAACAGATAAAAAAAAGAGTACCCGCACTGGACTTTTCCTGTATCGTGAGCTCGGTCAAGTTGTCCTAACGTGGATAGCGGTGTTTTCGATGACACCTGATGGATGATTTGGGTGGATTAATTTTTCATAAATACGAGGTCGATGTTCAACGAAGAATTTCCTTCAGAGAGCTGTCAATTAAAGATTTAATTGATAGCGGGTTCGAATAGTAAATGTCATTTATACCCTGCGAGACGGTCTGTGCCTGTAATTATGTCGTTGCTTCGATTAATTATTAATTTATCGTATCACCTACAGTAGGTTACGAGCTGCAGGGTTTTACTGGAACTACTGTCGGATTCTCAAGTTTGAATTAGTTGAGGTTGGTGATGCGACTGAAATGCAGCACTGGCGTAGTCAAGATTTCCTCATGGGAGGGAGGCGGAGAGAGGTTGACGTGAGCTTTCATCTGAGTCATTTTTTAAATTTTTCAAATAGCGATATGGCTTGTCCTCTTTTCAAAAAAGGGTGAAAGAAAGAAAGTTGAAAATTTCTGCTTTTTTGAATCGAAACTGAATGAAATTTCTTAAAATACTTACGAAATATTTTGTCGCTTCGCAAGAACGAAAATCTTGCAAAAAATTTTCAAATGATGGTAATTTTTTCTTCAAAAACTGCACTCTGGGCCAACTAACAAAAGGTTTACACAATTTTTTCTATCGACGTACAAACGTAGGAATAACTTTTAAAATAATTAAATGTTCTTGACCTCAAGGAGGGGGGCCCAGATCCCCTGAACCCACTGGCTCAATTTTTTTCGTGGGTAGAGTTCAAAATCTGGCACTTTCATGAGCTTGAAATAATTCCTGATGAGTCAAGATACGCAAAACATCGAAGAATATCAGTTTTTCGAAACATTTCAATTTCGAAAAATGAAAACACTAAAATAAATTGAAACAGAAGTTGAAACCTGTTGAACATTGAACATTTTTTTATTCCAATTTTTGTTTTCTTATCTGTTTTATGAAAGGAGCCTATGACTCGAAGAAGTTGCGAAAAATCTCTCTGGAATAACGATTTCTCGTTCCATTGAACTTGAACTTCACGGAAAATTTCGAGTAGGCGATTCTTTTTACCTTGATAGAACTATAGGTCTGGTATTAATTAATGCTGTCTCAAAAATTTTTTCCATTAGTTCTATGGGTGAAAAAAATGAAACATTCGATTTTTCCCCTCCCTAAATATCTTTTACAAAAGTTGTAATCAACTGATAATTAAAAATTTTTTATTCTAGGTATAATATTTTTTCTAACGCTCGAAGAATTTTGTAAATTTCTCTAAAATTACGTTTTTTTCGTATTATTGAACTTGTTAAAAAATTCCAAGCAGGTTTGACCTTTCTTCGGATGAAAATTATTTTTGTAACGAGTTCGTGATACAATAAGAATTTTCATCTTGCACTTCACTCTCGCTCCATATTTGAATCGAGCACACTTTTTACGAAAATGTCTTCTTTACAAAAATCCAATTAGGTATTTCCGGTGCTTGGAAAAAAATTAACCGAGTATGAAGCGCGACACGGACGTTAAATTTTTTACAAAAGCTCTCAACTTGGCTGGCACGGCGTCTTGATGATAAAAGACGGGTCAGCGAGCCGAGTAATAACTCGCTACTCGCTACAAAGTACAGTCTAATTTTAGTGATAGCATTAACGAGCTTTTAAAAATTAATTATTCGCGGAAGCTGTATACTTTTACGCAAAGTACTTAGATTCGATTCTTTTAATTTAAACGCTTAATACATCTCTAATAATATTTACTTACTTTTGAGAAGAATTGAAAATTCGCAGCATCGTATTCAACGTTAAATTAAATTTCTACCCTGGATCATAATCGCGCAAAGCGTCTTTTACACTTTACGAAAATTACATTCGTATACGTGTAGCAAATTCTCAACTTTATTAATGGTGTCTCGCTGAAGATGTTCGTAGATAAGTGAAGGGAGACGAGAGAAGATCGAGGGACGTGCGCGGTTATTTACTTAGCATGTGAATTCGTACATTTGCTGTATGCCCCGAAGGCTGCTGATGGCGCAGCATCGATAGGAGTGTAACTTTCTTACATACGTTTACGTATACTACATACGTATAAGCGAATGAAAAATTTAAAACGTACCGTAATGCTGACCCTATTGTTGGTTAAACTGGAACCCTATTTAGTTTGGCTAATTTATACACAAACACACCCTCGTTGGCAGGAAATTTTTCGCGTTGCGTCGATGACCTCATCGTTTGGCGTGCTTTAATTATACCTACACGTTCGCGGATATCGAACACCCATCTTGAGAGCCAGTTTACCTATACGTATTATTTATTATCGGCCAAAAGTGTGCATGGGCGGGAAGTACGATTGTGTGAAAAGATTATTTTTTTATAGACGATTGTTTTTTTCTCGCCGAAGGGTGTTTAGCTCTATTTACCCTTGTCTCTTTCCAATTTGTTATTTTTTTTAGTTCATTTAAAACGGAAGATAGACTTCGAAATATTTTTGGCGTGAAATTGTAAAAACTGGCCTAACTAGACAAACGCATCACATAAAAAAGCTCTATACCCTTCTCAAAATTAAAAAAAAAATTGTAATATTTTTCACTTATAAGGAAGCTCTTGCAGCTGCTTGAAAAAAAAAGGTTCGTAGCTTAACATTCTAAATGAAAAATTTTCCCGTCATTTAAACGTAGAACTCATACAGCGATTTTAAGGGTGAATTTTTTTAATCATACAAAATTCATTTCGATTCATTTATGCTGGATTTACATCGAACGAGGTATTTTTTGCAAAATACAGCGAAAAAACACTAGCTCGTGGCGAACATACGAACGTGTATTTACGACGTAAAAAAAATCCATTACGAATATATTTTCGCACTTTGTTTAGGTAGAAAAACGCATTCAAATATTATGAGAAGACTAGCAGTTGGTTGTTGTTGTTGCTGTTTTTACGGGCGTTCATTAACGAATATGACATACGAGCAGGTACACGACGGTATAAAATGGCAGGTATATAGCATAAGTGCGAGAATTTTAAAGAGTTCATCGCGCTCGATAACATTACGATGTTGCATCTGGCACACACGACGCGATGGCTAGATACGCTTTCGGTATACGACATATATGCGAGTAATAAGTTACGCGAAGAGCTGTAAAGAGCGTTTTTATGTCACTATAAGGTTTTTAATTTTTTTTAAATTTTCTTTCGCATGACATAAACCATCTAGGTATAGTAGGATAATTAACTCGGCGACGAGCAAGGTGCGGCACAGAACGGAGATACGCTGTAGGAGTAAATTAGATAGATAAGCTGCTCCTAAAATGGCCAAATACGTGTAAATTTTTCAAACTCGAGTAGGTCTAGGTACAAGCGCGGAAATAAATTACACCAGTCCTACTGGTACGATATTTCCGATGAATTGCAGGCGCGCGATGCCGGTGCTCATGTTTGGCGCAGAGAAATATAGATATTTTTATGAGTCGCTGTAATAAAGAATTATTACAAGAGGAGTCGAGGATGTGAAATTTTTTCATTTTCAAAGAAAAATGAAAACGAATTAGTCGAATGTGTAGAGCTATGAGCGCAAATACACTTTGTGACGACCGGTTTGCCCATGAATAGGAGGGAGGCGAGTAATGGTTTAAGTGAAGTTTCATGTAAATTAGTTGCGAGACTACGCTAGACCTCGCGACCGCCTCTCTGCGCCCCGGATGGCCAGCTCTTTTTACGATGTGCAGCGTAATTTAGACGCAGTATTATATTTCAATATAATAAGTTCTTGCATGTAAATTACTCATTACGTATGCGGCAGCATTTAAAAACGAATTAACTGGACAGAGAAGGGACGTAATGTAGGCGCTGACCGGTGCGGTATTTCGAACAGTTGAAAATTTAATCGAAACGAATCAATCAAGTTGGAGCGATAATTACCAACGTGTGGGGTGTGACCCGGGTCTGACTCCCTAAATAATCATTTTTTCGGCGTATTCGGTTACTATATTCATTGCATCTACTTACGTATGTAATGAACACAGGATGTGGGACTGTGGGAAGTCTGCGTAGAAGGAGAGGGAAAGCGTGGAGTCGTGTTCTTTTTTCTCAATCATTCCAGCAACTGATTTTTTCAAGTTTGGCGAGAAAAAAAATTAAGTGGAAAATTAATTTTTTTCAAAACGTCGATTTTTTCAATTTTTTCACAAAAAAAATCACAACGTAGATTGCAACCATTTTTTTAAAAAGTTTTTCATGACTTCAATTTTATTTATATTATTATCAATAAATTGAGGATTCAAAATAATTTTACGGAATTTTTTTTCAAATTTTAAGAAATACTCTCTTAACCATGTTTTGAAGGGGAGAAGAT
>JAAOIU010065007.1:0-22479 GCA_018107765.1 Hypogeococcus pungens | reverse complement strand
ATCTGCATTTTTTTTCTTCCTTTCTTTCCTCAATGCATGCGCTTGCAGAGAATTTTTTCAGAGAGTCGGATTATCTAGATACCTGCAATATTTGTGTGAGTAAGTAACGAAAACTTGAAGCAAAAATCAATAATTCGATCATAAAAGACGCAATGAAGTTAGCCGTTGAATAAACATTTGAAAAAAAAATCGATAATTGGAATATCTAGGTAACATAATAAAATACTTAATTCGAAAAGAAAAACAATCAACATTCGAATTACAACCCTAATAAAAAATTTCACAATCTGTAAGAATTTAATTAAGAGTTTAATTCGAATTTCATTTCGATATAAATTTTTATCCTTATACGAAGCAGGTTCATTAAGGCTTAAATCGCCGACGGAAAAAAAATCACCCAGCAAATTACCTCTTGATACTAATTCGTTTTTCAAATTCTTCTCTTTTCTTTTAAATTTCTTTTCTCAGCTAGCTTTTTTCAGTATCTAGCAATAAATCAATTTCATTCATTTAGGTCGTCAGAGAAATCTAAGAAAGCAGATAATTAATTTTTATAAGGTTTAATTTGCTGAGGCAATGATCTTTGCACGAATTTATAAAATGAGCATTTTTGGTACAGTTGAAGTTTTTAAAACCTCTAAAGTTGCTCTCATTACCATTGTACAAATGTAAGTACATCAATAATGGCGTTATGTGCAGGGCTGAGCCCGGCGCAGATCGTTAGAAATAACGCATGAAAATTTCTAAGAAACTGAAAATTGTTCCAGTAAATTAAGTGCAACAATGTTAATGCTTCCTATGTTTTGACATTCGACTTCGAAGTAAAGTGACCTCAATTTTCAAAAAAAAGTTGATTCTAAATAAATCTTAAATTCTAAAAAAAATGGAAATTATGAAGTGAAGTGGAGTGAAAAAGCATAAATATTTTTTAAAAACAGGATAAAAAATTCAAGAAAAAATTTCAAGAACTCTACGCAATAAAATTAATTAAGTAGGTACCTACATGAAACTTCATTTGTGTCTCAATTTTTTTTCAAATTCTTACACACCATAGTAGTTGAATTCTTTAAAAGAGAAATCCCTCAAAACTACTCATTTCTCAGTAGGTAAGCTACTTTTCTTCTAGGAGAAAAAATATATAGATATTCAATCCACCGCCATTCTTCCTGGTTTTTATCTAAATATCTTTCCCCCACTTTCTTGTGACCTGGAACACTTATTTTGTAACTATTTTTTTTTGTCAACTAAATTTCAAGATTGGTATAGGCAAGCCAAATGTACAAATAGTCATACAATTTTTCTATAATCATAGAATTTTTGTATTCCAAAAACTTTTTGGGATACCTACTTCCAATTTTTTTTGACTTCAAAAAAAAAAAAGATTGATCGATTGAATAGATTCACTATGATTTTACTGCACACGCGCTCCCCATTTGAATTAAACATAGGAAAAATACTCAGTGAGTCAACCATGGGAAAACTACTGATTTCAAAACAAGCGAAGAACCCTGAAAATATTCACCTCCATGACGCTTTCGTTATGCCACTAGTTTTCCTCCTTTTGTAAAAAATTTATGAAATTTTTTTGAAAAGCTAAAAACAAATTTCAAAACTAAAATCAAAAAAAAACTTTCACAGAGTGTCCGATAAATTATCAAATGAAATTATTGACATTTGTGCGATTTTTGTATGATTTTTTTTCTTGATTTTTCAGTTGAGTTTTGCAGGGGGCGATTTACCAGGGCCGGATTAGCCATTAGGAAAACTAGGCATTGCCTAGGGCGTAAAATTTTTAGGGGCTTTTCCCCCACAATTTCTCTCCCTCCCTTCAACTAGACAAGTTTCAGTTTCCACTTTTAAAAAAATGAGGCGTTTGTTTTCGATTTGCCTAGGGGTGTAAAAATTCTTAATCCGGCTCTGCGATTTACTCTTTTCACATTTGTCATGGGAAAAAAATCCTCTAAATGCAAAGCCAAACACCAAATACACGCATTTATTCAAATGTGGCTCGAAGGTGACTTAACATTTCTCTTTGAGTTTCGAAAAATTTACAAAAAAAATTGAAAACAAAATTTAAGACAATTTTGACAACATAAAAAAATGACGAAGCCCCAAAAAAATTGGCAATGACAAACTTCAATCTTCAACATTTCAGGAATTTAAGAAAAAAAATATAGTTTTCAAGAAAATTGAAGACGTACTTGTTAAAAATTTTACGTATCTGGAGGAGGCAGGGGATATTCCTGAAAAAAATTTGACCCTAAAAATTTAATTAAACAAATGCGTATCTACAAGTTGACTGACGGTGTAAGTATTCAGTTTGGTGAAAAGCAATATTATTTCTGACCAGTGCCCAAGGATTTAATCGAATCGCTTTCATAATTTTCAGTTTACTTGATTGATCATTTGGACGCGTCAAAAAAGTTTAAGTAAGTACCATAGGTTCTCCATGGCAGTTTGACAACATGGTCTGCTCATCGCTGTGTTCAAATCATTTACATACATACCTATTGAGCCCACACCTCGAAAAAAATCAATGCCAAATTCCAAGACTTCTACGTATTTTTGATCTGTAACTGGGGCGATATTTTGCAACGTTTCAAAGTACAGGCATATCCGTTTCTCTCGCTCCAGCAGTCAATATACTTACAGCAGGCTGTAAGCAAATCCAGTGGCGCCGGTGACAACAAGCACATAGTCTAAAAGCAGCGCATCCTCATCCTGGTAAAGAAAATAGGAGCGGAAGAAAAGGGAACGCGAACGTTTGGAAGGGATGAACAGATTATGGAGTCATAGAATCATGCGTCCGCCTTAGCGCGAAATCATAGGATTCGAATCGAGTTGCCGTTAATCCCATTGGTTGCGACTGTTGCCGTGATCCCCAACTGTTACCGCCCAGTTCTCAGTCACAAGAACATCGTGTTCGTTACTCTTCTCTCTTTACCCCGCGCCTATTCGCGCAAAAGTTCAACTTTACGTTTTGATTGTATAGCACGGCGGACGTCGCGCCGTATCGTCGTTCGTCGAGAAAATCTTTGCAAGTTGGCAAGAAAATGTTTACTCTCGACGTAGGCTCGCTTTGCGATGGAAATGAAACGCTGCTTTCGCTTCTGCGTTAGGTAATTTTCGCTACTCGTTTGTTTGGTTCTTCGGCAGGTTGAGTTTGATTTATCATTTGAATTAAATGAGCTGAATTTAGCGTAGGCTGCGAGCTATAGGTTTACCTGATGATACGAAATTTTCATCTCTCGTTTCCTTCAGTGATGGCACGGAACAACCGAAGTATAGATTGGATGTAGGGTCGTAGGCTGGCGCTTGATAATCTATTTCCACCTTCGAAATATAAACAATTTGATACTCAAGTATTTCAACAAATATGAGCTCAATGTTCAATGTTGTATGTAGTTCAGAACTGACAGACCGACACGTGCTTCTATTTTACGACTGGATTTGGACAATGAGCGCAGCTATTATAAGTAAGTAGGTATATGTTCTTGATAGAAGTGTCTATCGTTTTCAGCTAAACAATAGATACTCGATTACACGACTGCAAGGTATGAAGCCCCTTAGGCTGTTCTTTTCAACTGGAGTTTTTCACAAAAGCGCGAGACGTCGAGAAATGTACCTACTTGGCCAGCGCAGAATTGAAGCACGATACAATCGATGGAAACGAACGTGCACAGGCGAAAGTTTAAAACCATAGTCGTTAACTAAATAGTTAAAAGCTAACGTTAAAGTTATACATTCTGTCAAATTAAATTGCAGCTTGGCTGCTTTTCGAACCTTTAATAAGGAATTGCACGGCACGGCACGACGCGACGCGTCGACGCAAAATACGTTACGCTAAAGAGCCTTTTCCAGTTCACGCGGCTACCAGAAGGGTCGTTTTAAGACTCATAAGGATTGACACGTAAATAGGTTATACGGGGAAACAAATCAGGGATGCTCCCGATTCAATTATAAGATGAACCATATTAACACGCAGCGGTGTTCCCCTTTTTCGCTTCGGCTGTGTACCATCACCGTTCGCAATTCTCTCTACGTTTTCCTCTTTTATGTGCTTTTGCTTTACGAGAGTTGAATTTTAATGAGCGCTTCGTCGATTCCTCCCTCTGGTATTTCGGGGCGCGAAATACCGCATATTCGGTACTTTCCGCGATGAATCTCCATCATACCTTCTATTACTCAATTTTAGCTATGTTAACGACGAATCCATTATTTACAGTCAGTTGTTAACGTTATCCTTTAAAATTCCTAAATCGCTTTAAAGCCTGTACGTAGTGTATTCCGGCGTTCGTCCTTTCCCTGGGAAATGCCACTGCGCCGCGTCCTATAAGACGTTCTCCTCTTCGAGCTTAATGTAAATCTTTTAAAAATATATTTTCATAGCGTATTGCCTTTTCCAAATAGGTTGGTATATTTTTTCTCGTAGGCGTTTCGCGCATATATTGGTGTCTTTTTTTCACTCTTCTTTTCTTCTTTCTTGTCATAATATTTTCAAATTTTGAACACATTTAGGCACGTATGTAAGTCGGTATCTCTCTCACGAAATTCACTAGAAAACCAGTGAAAATTTCACCACAGGTAAATCAGTGAAAAAATCACTAATAAAATATGAGTGGATTTTTACAGACTTTCAAGTAAAATCAACTGAAATTTCGGTGATTTTTTTCCCCACTGATTTGTCTGTGTGGGGCGATGAGCGAAATGATAGGCTACTATGTCTACCTACCTACAACAGGAATAGGGCGAGGACAAGTAAAAATTCTAAAGGCCAATTCAACGCAGAAAATAGATAAATAAATAAATTCACGAACTAAATCTTCCAATCTCACTTTCAATATGAACCGAGAATAAAAATTTAGATAAATCGTGAATTTTACGCTATAGTTAATAAATGAATAAAAACTACCCCAACTTACTCCTCATGAACTTCCAACCACTTCTCGTCGCTGGTTTAGTTCCAAGTGCTGAAATGCCTCGAATAATAACAATAATTGACTCTGAAACGAACAATCCTCCGTAATAAGCCGCAAAATAAACATCGAACGCTGGTCGCTTAACCCTTTCAAACAAACATACTCACCAGCGGAAAAAACAGTAAGTACAAACATGCAACAGCTTAGGCTACCACACCCCTCGAACAACATTTATCTACCTTGATTCTTGCGCTTCATTGGACGCTAGGATATTTTCTATTATATGGCACACGACCGGTACGAAAGTTATTTCTGCACAAATCACAACGGTCAGATTAGGAACAGGGAGTCGACACAATTGTTTTTGACGCAGACGAATATCTCCCGCTGCGTTGAGTTCGTTTTTGTCGATTACATTTGACAGGGGCTGTAACCACGGCGTGGACCTAACTGTCAGGTACACGTGATTCCACTTTTTGGGTATCTGCCGTGTCGTAATCTAATTCTAGTATGCTGGGCTTCGACAGTCTCGATCCACCTTTTATGAATACTTACTCGAGTAAATTTTAAATAACGTACCTGCGAAGAAAATTTTTCAATAGGCTTCCTGCATTTGGCACATTCCAACTAACTAAAAAGAACCGAACAGGTAAGACTACATATAAAGTAGAAACTTGGCTCATGTTTTTTTCCCCAAACTAATCCCTTCCTTGACTATCAAAATAACAAAAAATAAACAACTAAGCTCAAACTTGATTACAGTTCAGAAATTTTTAGTTATCTGCGTTTGGCAAAATGTCTCTTACGTCAGATGATAAGGTTGATTGAACCGAAGAGACTTGTTTCAAAAAATGAATCGTATGCTCTAATTTAATAACTATGTTCACCCTTGAAAGTTGCTTGAAATTTTCAAAAGCAAGGAACAGACAAAAGCGACATATTGTTTGATATAATTTCCATTGCAGGCTGATCGGTTTCATCTGCTCTGTTAGAAAAATGTCAAAATTAGCATGAATTTTAGTATTTGTTTGAAAAACCTACCGGTGAAAACAGTAGGTATAAAATTTTGTCTCGAATAAAAAACACTCTCGACGTCATGAAAGCGAAGTCGAAACGATTAAGTGAAATCAACGACGAATAAGCGAGGTCACAGAGTGTGCCCCATGTGTGCGCTTTCGTGGAATTAACTTGGTATAAAAGCTGATCGTTAAACATCGTACCCGAGAAGCAAGTATAACGCGGCATACAGTTGAGTTTTGTTAACATCGATCTCCCCGCTCAACGTCCTTTCTTCGCAAAACTTTTTAGAAAATGGTATGAACTGAGTGGAGAAATCGAGTCTACTGGCTGTAGTTACTCCTATGGAAAATACTACGCGAAAATAGAAGTGGAACCTAATTGAATTAATGTTTAGCTATATGTAGAGAAGTTTTCATGCTTCATTTCATAAGGCTAATACTTAGGTAGCGAATAATCAAGTTGTCTAAATTCCATCGATGAATTCCGCATTTAAACTATTTTATAGAACTGAAAGTACGTGTAAGACAGCACTTCAGTACCAGGCCCGTAGCCAGAGCCGGGGCAGCCGGGGCGCCGCCCCAGCTGGAAGGCTGCTTGCCCCGGCTAGCAAAATCAAAATTTCACTAATATTTGTGTCTCAAAAAGTACCGCCCCCCCCTTACATTTCCTCTGCCCCAGCTGAAGTATATTTCTAGCTACGGGCCTGTTCAGTACTTTGATATCTTGCACCAGTTTAAATTCATATTCTTGTTGATTCACATCATCGATGATTGTCCCGATTGGATTCGATTCCCGAACCACCGTTATAACGATAAAAAAAAAGGCGCAATTGATGAACTGAATGTACCTAGGTATATCTTAGGTACGTACCGGCGATGTGATTTCTGATTTCGAGCATAATTGGAAATTAATTTCCTAATCACGATCAACTGTTATCAAAATTTTAGTTCCAGTTTTAGTTTCAGTTTCAGTTCTCAAAATTTTTTAGTTTCAGTTTCAGTTCCAGTTTTCAGTTTTGTTTTTTTCACTTTTTGATCCTTTGACTTTCAGCATGGAAAAATTTGAAATTTTAAAAATAACACAAGATCAAACAGAAAATGACATTCATTTTACAACTTTGTGCTTTTTATTTTTTATTCGGTACCTACCTTCCACGGAAACACTTCACTTTGCGTTTGCAGAATGGAACACTTCTTAAATCGTATCCTCAGCAGAACTGAAACTGAAAAGGCACTTCGTTTCAGTTCCAGTTTTCAGTTCTTGTCATTTTAGTTCCAGTTTTTTCATTTTAGTTTCAGTTTAACAGCCCTGCTAAGAACTAAACAGAGCAGAGTGATAATAACCATAACTATGCGTTCAGAATGGTTATGGTTATTATCACTCAGCTCTGTTGAGTTCCGAGGATTTAAAATACGGACCTAGTGCTTCAATTTTCAAATAAACACTAATGTATCAACTTTTTTTTTCTTTTCAAATTTTGAGGTCCTCTTCAACTTCGAGGCAATGAAATGTAACCAAAGTTTTCTTTTTTGAACTGCGCTAGATTTGAGTAACCAAAGTCACAGTATCAAGAAAGCTATGTGAGTACCTACCTACCTACATCGAAGGGAATTTCTGCTTCTCGAGAATTGCCTTGGAATTGTTGGAAGGCAACCTTCACGACGTAGAGCTTCACAGTGTTATATTCTTAGCTATTTAGAATTTGCATCCAAATCCTTGTAACGTTTTACGCCAACATTTCCCCTCTCTTTTAACGCGACCCATGCTGGAATTTTAAATTAAATGACTCTCGATATAATTCCCCTAGTGTCTCTTAATCCTCTGAAAATGATATCCCTCTGCGTCCCCTTGGACTTTCGCAAGTTGAGCGTTTTCTATCCGCGAAGCACCATATTATACAGAAATCTGTAGTCGTTGTACCGGAGAGGCTAATTGTTTTTAAATGATTTCCTCTAAAATCGCTGGCATTAGTTTTAATAACACGTACGTTTTAAAGTTACTATTACGTGTGAAAGGGACAGCATTTTATGCTCGACACCGCTCCTCGGCTAATGTTTTCATTTTCAAAAGCATAACGTGGGAATTAATTAAGGAAATAATATTCATAATTACTCCAAAAAAGGATTATTATAAATGTACTGATAAATTCGTTTTGAAACGATCAAATGTTGTAATGATTGCTAATTTAAACGTGATACGCTTTTTCCCTGGCCTATACCAAAACCTACCCATGCGCCTATGGTGAGAATTTTTTATGTCATTTTTACATATAATATGCCAATACTCGAATAAAATCTGACGCAGAGTTTTATAATATGGTAATTAGGTGTTTTAAATTATTCAATGTCATTAGCGTTAAATGAATACGTACACAAAAGAGATAAGTAAATGCGAAAGTAATACGCCAAAAGCTTTGAAACTATAAGTAGGTAGGTAGTCTCATTTTATCTGCTCGAACGTCCGAACAAATTCCATCATAATACTGAAATACGTACTTTCTTATTGGTTCGAATAAGCGATTTAGTTTAGATCTAGTTCATACTACCTATATCTTTTTTAACCGATGCGATAGCTGCTGAAATGTCCATCCTAACAGTCAGTCCATAACCACATCGAACAAAAATTTTAAAAAATTATTCAAGTTACATGCATTATATCACAAGACTAATTCATCAAGTTGAACTAATCAACATTTTGAACTGCTAAATTATTAAAACAAATAAACAAAAGGAAAAGAATTTGCAAGAGTTGAAAAAAGACAACAAAACTCATTAAAATAAAATTATTTCCTTTCATCTTAAAACTTTCAATTTCCTGCTGTTGAAATCTGTAGTAACAGTTGGTTTAAACGAACCGAAAAAGGTTTTTGAAAGGATGTTATTTCGCGAAGTAATTGTATTTCTCTAACGCTTCATCGAATCAACCCTTTGTTTCATTAAATCAACCCTTTCTTTACCGAGAGGAGTGTTTTAGATAAATTCTTGAATAAATTCAGTTTTTCTCTTCTCGACAGAAATACGTTTTGGTTTTGGTATCATAATTTCGTTGATGTTTGAAACTTTAATTCAGTGGTTCAATAAATCGGCATCTTCTATTATCATTCTCGAAAAAAGCCTGAGCACTTTAAAAAAGGAAGTCGAGTTCTTGAACGAAGCACGCTATACCCTTGTGAAACGAAAACAACTCTGAACGATGTTTAAAGAAAACTTGAGTCGAAACATTGGTCATGATTAGTATTAGTAGTGTCTATAGTCATGATTTAGGCAAGTTAAGAAACATGTTTATTACATTATTCAAATTAAATATTCCGCAGAACCGCGTCGATAAATTTTTAAGCCACGAAACTGAAACTCTTGACTTAATTTACTACTGAACTAATATGATTTGGGAAATGTAAATTCGTTCAACATAAATCACGTTGACGTCAAGCTGGAGCCAATTCGAGTGAAATGTTAGGTACTTTATAAATGCATACACATTTCGTAAATTTCTCGTAATAATTCAAGTATGACGAATAAATCATATTTTAATACTATTACGTTGAGGATGTGTACTTTTTTATTCGAAAAATATAGGTGTTTGAGAATAACGAAAACACGAATTCAAATTCGTAATAAAACGTATTTATTGGCAAAAATTATACAGAATTGTTTCACTTTTTTCTTTCTTGTTTCCATTTATACACCGGAGCCGACTTCGTGGTACCTTTTTTCTGTCTTTTTGGCGGCGCTCCTTTATTTTCGAGTAAAGATCTTTTCAATTCTAATTTTCGCTCAACTATACTTAATTCTTTTTCTCTATTGATACGTTTTTCCAGTTCGGCATAGTTTTTGTTTTTCTTTTGGTTTAATTTTTTAACAGTTTCTTCGTCCAAGTCAGGGATGTTTAATTTGTCTAAATCATCGATACGAGGTCTATTGCTACGTCTATTTACCAAACTTGGGTGAGTACCAAGACGCTCAGCTAAATCAAAATTTTCGGCTTCTTTATCAGAATCTAGGTAAAATATATGCGTGTTTTGAACTTGGTCGGTTTTATCAATGAAGTGTAACTGAGATTTCAATTTTTCAATTTTTTTCTTCTCCATGATACGTCTGGTTCTGATGTACTTTAAGTCTCTACCTTGCATTAGTTTAATTTGTTCAGGAGTGTGTTCCTCTTCTTTTTTAAAATCTTTATGAACATCTCCAATAACTTTGGAGTTTACCATGTGAAAGTAGAACTCATCTGGGTTACGGTTTAGAGCTTTTTTCTTCAACGATTTGATGATTAGTTTCTTTTGATTTTCATGATGAGCTCGAGCTTTGTAATCTTTTTTCTTTTCTAGAAATCCGAGGTGACCTCTGTTGCGAAGTTGCTGACGTTCTCGGTGAGTTTTTTGATTTATTTTTGATGCTTTTTTCCACGTAGACATCTTGATAGCCTGATTAAATAATAAAATTTGATAATTGTGATAAGGCTATCTGTCAGTATGAAAAAAGATGAAGCAAAGATGTGTTACCGGATAAATGAAGAATAAACTCGGACGGTTGTACAGTAAAGGCTTCTCTGCAATTAACTGAACCAACAAGTTGAGGTATGAATATTTTTAATGAATAAAAAATTTTCGTTAAATTGTTTCTTCGTTTCTCGATCTCGATAACGAAAACCGGAAAAATTTCCATCATGTTTTTTTTTTTTTAAATTACATGTTTACTGTTTTTGATGTTTTTTTTGTGCTTCGGACAGAAGGCGTGATAGGTGAATCTGAATCGTGGTACAATTTTATAATTTTTTATAATGATTTTGCACATAATATAAATTTTTTGGAATTATTAGATCCGAGATATTCAAAAGAAAGACCAAAATTAATGATTTACAAAAAAAATTTTATACCTCTGAGAAAATAATTTTGAAAAATATTGTAAGTTAGATTAATTATTCTTGTAACCCCTAGCGCCTCTGGCTAGGAAAAAGTTAAGTAAAAGTACAAAATCAAAATCTGAAAATCATGATTGATGAATCAAATCACTTCCATTTCTCAGTTCGCATTTACCGCCAAATCACAACGTTCGTAACAATTACTACTCATTTTCAATTCAATATCCGAATTCGCGCGTATGTATAAATCACGTTTCATAGGAAGAAGTATTCTGAGATTCCCTCGCATTTTGCTGAATGAACTGCCTTGAAACTCGCAAATTCTTTTGATTTAATCTTGGAAAAATGGTCGACGACGAGGATATCGAATTGCCTCCAGAAACGCAGGTGCTAGTGAACAGCTTTATCGATAACTGCTGTGAAGTTGAGGATCAAGCGTTAGACGTGCTGTGTTCAGTGGAAATTCCACTTTTTAGTGTTTTGCGGGATCTGAGTGCTTCTAAATGTTATTCCATCCTGGTAAGATTCTTCATACGTCACTATACATAAATTCAACAATACCCGATGATGATAAATGTGAATGCTTGCAGGCACGTATGCGTGATTGGTTTGGATCGACTCCGAGAAAAGAGCACTACTTGTGTTTAATGATTGTGACAGATTATATCAGCTGTTCCTACAACAATAATGATTTCTATAGTACGTTCGTTAAAGAGAAAAAAGACAAATTTTACGAATCATTCTTCGTAAAACTATTGAACGAATGGAAAGTCGTATTCCATAAGATGCCATTTACCGGTAAAATTTGTACATTTGTTCAGCGATGTATGTTTGGTTCTCTCTTTGCTTACATAATATGATGATTTCAGTGCTTCCATCCTTCGACCAGTTGAACTTGATAAAGAAAAGCTTACGCGTATCTTTTGCTCGGTTTCCAAGTGAATTCAAGTTCAAGACGCTATTATCCGAAATTATGAGTTCTTGCGATGAATATGGTTCAAGATTGCAGAGTCATTTATCAGATTTGAAAGCTAAGCAGAATCTCAAAAGTTGTCTGAACATCGCGAACAAATTGCTTCCTGTGTCATCATTAAATAGCCGTGAAATTGTTCGTACCTCAAGTGATTCAAAATCAGCTTCAATTTCCATTCCTTCCCAAGTAGTCGACAAATCGGTTGCTCCGAAAGCAATTCCTAATGTCATACCAAACTCATCGGCTACACACAACTCAATTCTTTCAACTCGACCTATCCACGAACCAAAGAAACTGACCCCGGTCCCTAAAGAAACGATCAAATCCCCTCCTGTTATTGTGATTGACGACTCTCCTGTTAAAGTTGATAAAACGCCAGCGAAATTGGACAACATAACCAATGTTGTCTCTTCAAAAGCTCTTAAAAGACCAGCTGAGGCTTGTGGAGTTTTCAAGCCTATAGATCCTGAGGGAAAAATGATGAAATGCCAAAACGACGGCACAACTTCTGATCGTGCCACGAAAACTCCGTTACCAAGAAAATTGAACGCGTTTGATATTCTGATGAGAAGAAAAGTAATTAAGACCGTTTCCTAGCTTTTGTTTTGAGTCATTAATGGTAAGCAAATAATATTGTTAATTAAGAAGTACGTACTTTTAGTTTTTGTGGTTTCGTGTTCCAGTTTTTTTCTCCTATTTTCACTGTGAGTTATTCCTATACCGAACATTGTTTTTATTCTGTAAGTATTGTATTACCGTTCATAAATAAGAAGATAAACACGTAGTGTTATAGACTTGGCTGTATTCTGTTCAATGTACATGGTTAAAATGTATGTATACGGCTTACTACTACTAATTTCAAGACTACACACATCGATTCTGAAGTAATCCTACGACGAAGGAATATCCTGAAATGGAAATACAGAACATGTTTTGGATGTGGAGGTATGCATAAAAAGATAAAAATATCTTATATTAAATCACAAAGAATCTAATAAAATCATTGATCTGTAAAATTATACTGCCAAAAGGAACAAATAATTCGTATTCAGCGTGACAACATACATACTTAAGATCAATAATTGAGCAAGGTATTTAAACTGAATCGAATGTAAAAAAAAAATGAACTCGATTTGATTGAATAATTCAAATATAATACAGTCAAAAGATCGCCGAAAGGCGAGTAAAATTGTTGCAATCATTACTTATGAATAGGATATGTACAAACATTATTTCAAAACTATGACCAACTTTCTGAGGTTCCACCTTTTTCATCTTTTTCTTCTTTAACGTTCGAGGATTGGTAGTTGAAAGAATAATTCGAATAATCGGGATAATCATCAGGGGGTTCCGTTTTAATACGAATTTTATCCTTAGAATCAATGACTCCTTTCTTGGAATCTCTATCTCTATCTTTACGATCTCTGTTCTCTTTATCTCTACGGTCTCTCTCACGAGATCTACTTCTTTTACGTTTTCTGTCACGTTCGCTGTCATCGCGTCGTCTATGCTCGCGAGAACGGCTTCTGGATCTTCTACGTTTCTCTCGTTCTCTACTCCTACTACGATGCGGTCTTCTACGATCTACTCCTTCAGTTTCACCACTAGCACCGGGTCTTCTTCTATCTCGTACAGTAGATTCTTCACGTTCTAACCGATACCGCTCGCGTTCTCTTTCATTATCTTCTCGTCCAGAATGTTTCAGATTAACGTCAGCTCCACCTCGTCTAGTACCCCCTAAACCACCGCCTAGTCTTCTTGGTAACCAGCCTTTGACGGTGCGACCACGTTCGACATCAACGAGCACTCGTTTTCCGTCAATTTTTTTACCGTCAGCGCGTTTATAGGCGGTATGCATATCACGTTCGTGTTCATATTCGATAAAAGCATAACCTTTAGGTTTACCTGTGTTTTCATCGTGTACCAATACTATTTTTTTTATCGGCCCGTACCCTTCGAATTCTCTACGAAGTTTAGATTCCGATGTGTCATAATTGATTCTAGCGACAAAAAGTGTTTTGAAAGCGTCCGTCGTAGCGTTGCGCAGGTTGTGAGGGTTCCATAAAGCGATTTCTTGCTCTAATTTATAAGCTACCTGTTCGGATCGTTCTTTTTTGCGACGTTCTTTTCGTTCTTCGCGTGTTTCAACTTTGACCGGTGGCGGTGTGTCCTTTGGATCTTCGAAGTATTTAATAAATTCGGCGACGCCAACGTATCCTCGATTTTTCTTCTCGTAAGGTAATTTGCTGATCGGTGGTAGGTATCGAATCGGCTCTCGAGGGTTGAAAAGCGCCAATAAATTTGGCGGCAGGTATTGAGTCATACTAAAGCCGAACTAACTCAGACTCGATTTACGAGGAAAAAGATTAATTAATTCATGATTATCGTTAATTGATAAATTCGAAAATTGTAAAAACTTTGAAAAAAAAGCCAACGCGATTTTGTCGTAAATTAGTAAACAAAATGATATCATTTTTCTTTTGGGCTTTTCAAGTTACGATTTTTATCTCAAAAAAACAAAACTACGCCTATAAGTGCATAGAACACCACACGTTTCAAGCGTAATTTGGCAGATTTTTTTTTTCAAAAAGTTTCCATTCCATTTGTCTATTTTGTTGACGTTGACGTTGAGGAGCTGNTGTTCCCGACAAAATTTTTTAATTTTTTTTTTTTTTTGCGCAAAATTTTTAAACGTTCTGTTGAACGAAATAAGTACGAGAATGAAATTTTTAAATTAAATGAACTCTCAAGTCTTAAAGTTTTTGCGTAGTTCTACTTTCAACGTAAATTGTTGTACTTCAAAAAAAAAGAAGAGGCAGACACATTATTGAAAATTTTATATTGTATGAGGTACAAAACCAAGAAGCCCCATACATATTGCTTTACAAGAAAAAAATTCAATTTAACACGTCAACGACATTACTTTATTACTCTTTATCCTCTTAACAACATCATACAAAATGACTTCAAAATTCGATTTATACGTAATATGAAGAGATAGACAGAACTAGAGAAAAATATTTAGTTACGCGACCTCTGTACTTCTTCAATTGCCGGAAGAGTCATCCCAGACAATTTCGACGATTTCAAATTGGGAATAGCTGTTATTACTCTGGTGATAATACCAGAAGCAACGGTTTGTCTGGTATTTTCACGAATAGTAAACTTCTGTCCCTTTAAGAATACCATTTGGTGTAAAAACAACACCGTAACAGTAGCGTTTTCTCCTGGCATAAGCATATCCATTCCCGAAGGTAAGTCGATTCTGCAATACGAATTCCACGTTTCGCTGTATGCTATTTGCAAATATTTAGCTGTGATTGGTCTACTGCGACCACCTTCCTTTTCCGATAGTAAATATAGTTGAGCCTCGCAAAAATTAGCCAACTGAAAGCTTCTTTCGGCGCAAAAGACCTGTCCTTTTCTAACGTCGTCCATTTTAACACCTCTCAATAACAATCCTACGTTATCACCGGCTATAGCTTTATCGACAGATTTGTGAAATACTTGAATATCAGATACGATGGTTTTTTTTTCTTCATTAAACCCCATAATCATACCAGGAGATTTTTTAGCAATGGTGCCTTGTTTGATTGTACCAACGATAACAGTGCCTCTTCCGCCGACCGGTAAAACATTATCAATAGGCATATAAAAAGGTGCGTTGGCATCTCTAACTGGTATTTCGAAGTGTTCATCTAAAGCATCTAATAATTTTTGAATGGCTGGTTCTCCATACGGAGAGGTATCTTCTTCAAGGGCCAATAGAGCAGATCCTATGATGAATGGAGTACTATTTTCATCGAAACCGTAATCTGTGAGTAAATCTCTCATTTCCATTTCGACCAACTCGAGAACATCTTTATCCACTAGATCAGCTTTATTAATAAAAACTACTAATTTTTTAAGGCCGATCTGTTTCGCCAATAACAGATGCTCGCGAGTTTGTGGCATCTGGCCGTCGGTAGCCGCAACGACGACGATTGCACCATCCATTTGAGTGGTACCGGATATCATATTCTTAACAAAATCAGCATGGCCTGGACAATCTGTATGCGAATAACGACGTTTAGTGGTCTGGTATCCAACGTGACAAATGTTTATGGTAATCCCTCGAGCTCTTTCTTGAGGTGCTTGGTCTATCTTATCATAAGAAATATACTCGGAATTGCCTTTTTTAGCCGCATACTTGGTAATTGCAGCGGTCAGCGTTGTCTTCCCGTGATCTATGTGGCCGATAGTGCCAACATTGCAGTTTTCAAGACGTTTCTCTGAACTGTATCTGCATTTGAAGACTTTGTACTTGAAAACATTCCTAGTGCAGGTGCTCTGGTAAGCTGTATTCGAAACAATACTGCATGATTTGCGATACAGTAATCTGAAGAGTGTTCCTGTCATTGTTGATTGTTTGAATTTAAATAAAATTTGATGAAACCATTATAAAACACTACAATTATAACACAAATGTTAGGTTAGAGGAAAAAATTCAAAAATTTTCGGTGAAATTCAAAAATGTTTTAATTGTTTTGCCTTTAAGGAAGATAAATAATTTTTTTTGCTAAACGCACGGTTTTTCGTGTACAAAGTGATAAGAGTGATAACATTTCTACCCAATGATAAAACTTGAAATTGAAAAGGTTTTATTTTATAATTAATAATTTTCTCATTTTTACCCCTAAATTCTTTGAATCTATTACTTCAAAATGGTTTTAACTTGAAATATATAGTTCCAGTAAAGTAAGATTATGTTTACTAACTCTGAAACGTTTGTGATACTTGCTGATTGATTGGTACCTTGCAGATGTTCTCGGTGAATAAAATTAACCGGTTAACGTTCCCCCTTAGGGCGACTCCTCTGGTTATATCGAAAGCTAATGATAGCTGTTACTCGTTCAACAGATCTTCAATAATACCCACTCAAGCTCAAGTCATTATATGCGGAGCCGGAGTAGTAGCCAATTCAGTAGCATATCATTTGACTGAAAATGGTTGGACTGACGTTTTACTCATAGATAAAGGCCAGTAAGTACCAGTCTCTTATTCTACGCGATATAAACTATCATGTGAAGTCCTGAAGTTTATTATGCAGTTTATAATAAAATTCTTTCAGAGTCTGCGGAGGCACGTCACATTTTGGATCTGGAACTTTGGGATTATTCAAACCTATTCCCGAAAGAAGTATCATCTCGTATAGCATTAAATTGTACAGACAGTTACAAGCCAAAGGATTCAATATTGGTATAGTAATTTGAGAATTAAAACCGAGTTATTGGTCATTCCAGTAATTACACTTCGTTCCTGTAGGTCTGAAACAATGTGGCAGCATAAATTTAGCTCAAACAAACGACCGAGTCATAGATTTAAAAAGAAAAATCGCTTATAATGCACCAACTGGTTTGCACTGCGAGGTAAAATTTAAATGATTCTTTTGCCGAAGATATCTCAATATTTAACATGTTTCGATTTACAGTTTATCGATAAAAACGAAATAACTGAATTACACCCGTTTCTTAACACTGATGGTATTATGGGAGGTGTTTGGGTTCCCGAAGATGCCGTAGCTAATCCTCAAGTTATTTGCCAGGCTTTGGCAAAGCTTTCTATCGAAGGAGGTAAGGTACGAAGCTTCATATTTTCTTGATTCAATTTTTCTATTCACTTAAACGTACTTGTGCTAGGTGCTCAATATTTGGAAAATTGTTCGGTGGATTTTGTTATCACCGAGAATGGCACAGTCAAAGGAGTTCAAACAGATAAGGGTTTTATTTCTTGCGAATATTTCGTCAATTGTGCCGGAATGGTGATTTCCTACTTTTGCTATTCTGCGTTGATGATTTTTTTCGATTATTCATTTAGTGGATTTTCAGTGGGCAAGAGAACTAGGCTGGTTATGCACAACCAAAGTTAGAGTACCCGTTTATCCTGCTGAACATTATTACGTTACCACTAGTCCTATCCCAGGAGTAGCTCATGATCTACCTTATGTTAGAGACTGTGATTCATCTTTATACATTAGGGAGTTCAACGGTGGCTTCATGGTTGGTGGATTTGAACCTGAAGCGAAACCAGCGTTTACTGATTATCGATTAATACCAGAAAATTGGAAAAGTACCTTGCCTGCTGATTGGGATCACTTTAGTATGTCTAAAATTATGCTAATTTTTTATGCACCAATTTGTAGAGAAACTCAGTCATGTTTTTTTTTTCTAGTGCCTATTTGGGAGAATGCAAATTTAAGGATGCCAATTCTAAAAGAATCTGTCTACCCTTCTTTGACGAATTCTCCTGATACTTTTACTCCTGATGGAAAATGGATTATTGGAGAAACACCCGAGGTCAGTTGACCTTGTTTATGCAGAGGACAAGAAATGATTTTTACCAAGTTATTGTTGTTGTTGTTTTTTTTGTAGGTAAATAATTATTTTGTTGCTGTCGGTATGAATGGAAATCCTCTACAAGGCGCTGGAGGTATTGGCAGAGCTTTAGCTGAGTGGATAATCGAAGGAGAAGCGACTCAGGATTTATTATCTTTCAATGTTCAGCGTTTTCTCGACCTTCACAACAACAGACAGTATTTACAACAGCGGATCAAAGAAGTAGTTGGAAGGTATTTAATTATTTTTCAAAAAGTTTTACTTCTTATTCAATTCTAAATGATCACTTTTTTCAGACATTATGCCATACAATATCCTAAACAAAACGAATATAAGTATTCCAGAAAATTAAGATGTTCACCTTTATACAGTATTATGGAAAAACGCGGAGCTATTTTTGAAACTCGCATGGGATACGAACGACCTTTGTATTTCGATACGAGTGAAGCTGGTAAAAACGATTTACTCTCTAGGAATCCAGCACTAAATGTCGAACGTTGATTTAAGAAAATTTCAACTTTTTATAGACTCTTTCGGTCGTCGAATGCCAGCTCCTACATTTTATAGGCCGAAATTCTTGGATTTTATGATCGAAGAGTATTACGCTTGTCGAGAAGGTATTGGAATTATCGATATGTCATCACTTTCGAAGATTAGAATCACCGTAAGTCTTGATGATGAGTAATAGCCTTTACTTACTTCGTTTTTAGTAACCCGAAAAGTAACTTGATTGTTCGTTTTTACGCTTTCGAAAGAGGGGATATCACGCGACCACGCCGGTAAAAGAGGAACCTTTTGTGCATAATAGTTCATAAGTAATGATATATATTTTTTTTTTCAACAGGGACAAAGCAACGTGGTCGTAGAATGGTTACAAAAATTATGCTCAAACGACGTTAACACTCCTGTAGGAGGTATCGTACACTCGGGAATGCAGAACGAACGTGGCGGTTACGAAAACGATTGCATCCTGGTTCGAGAATCTGATTGCAAGTATGTTAATGCCATAAGCATCGTAGTATTTTATATTATTATAGATGAGCTAATTCGGTTTCGTTTTAGTTACCTTTTAATCTCGCCAACTAGTCAACAAACCAGAAGCTTTCATTGGATGCGACGTCATTTACCCAATGATGGTAGCATTGACATGAAAGACGTTACCTCCATGTATAGCGTTATCAACGTGGTGGGACCTAAAGCTAAACAAATCTTATCCGAGTTGAGCCAGTCTGACGTTAATTTGCAACCGTTCACTTGCAAAGTACGAGAATTTTTTTTAAATGAATTTAATTTACGAGTGTCTGTTTTCCAAGCGGTAACTCGGTGGTGGAGTTATTATTCTTTTTCTACAAGAAGTTGAATTTTCACGTACCTAATTTTTTGATAATGATTTTTGTTTACAACTTCGAAATTTTTCTCTTTTTTTCCACCGGCTTAAAAAAAATCAATTTTTTCTCTCAACAACTAGAACATTTTCCAATTGTTTTTTTCAATAACTTTTAAAGTTTAATTTTTTCCCCCTATTAACTTATAATTTTACATTTGTATCCCAACAACTTTCAAAGTCTATAATTTTTTTTTCTCAAAAACTTTGAAATTCTTCAATATTTTTTTTTCGAATGATTTCGAAATTTTTCAAATTCTTCTTCTAAATGAATACATGATTTTTCAAATTATTGTTTTCTCAACAACTTCAGGAGTGTTCAATTTTTTTTCATCAACTTCAAAATTTTTCATTTTTTTTCTCAGCAACTTCAAGATTTGTTTATTTCTTCCCTCAGCTTCATAATTTTTCAATTTTCGAATTTTGTATTTTCAGGAGGTGAACGTGGGATATGCATCCGGAGTGATGATGATGTCTTTTACTCACACAGGAGAACAAGGATTCACCCTTTATATACCTTCCGAGTATACCATTCACGTGTACGATCGACTAGTTTCGGTACAGAAACCTTCCATATTGGGTGGTTCGTTTAGTGGATCAAAGTGATGCGAAAATATCGTTTCAGGTTGGTCACGATTATGGCGCTAGAGATGTCGGATCATTAACTCAAAGATTCATGAGAATAGAAAAATTCATCCCATTTTGGGCTGAAGATTTGAACAGCTACACGACTCCACTGGAAGCTGGGAATAACTACAGAGTGAAACTCGATGTAAGCAATATTGAAATTGAAAAAGAAACAAAAAGTCTCAGGAACGACTTTCAATAATGATGTACGGTTTCAGAAAGAATATTTCATCGGTAAATTCGCCTTACAAAAACAAAAGGACCACGGAGTGACTAAAAGATTGGTCATGTTCATATTGGAAGATTTGGATCCTGATAAAGATATCTGGGCTTGGGGTATGGAACCAATCTTTCGTAATAATCAATTCGTAGGGACTGTTACGTCAACAGGGTGCGTAAATTATTTTACTCGACGTGTTACCTTGTATTCTCGGAATTTTTTTTATAATTTCCCATTCATTTTGTTAACCAGGTACGGATTCACTTCCGGCAAATTAATCTGTTTAGGTTTCGTAAGTAGACCTGGGTATCACAGGAATTCGAATCAAGATAACTTGATCATCGATAGTAGTTTTATACTAGATCCGTCAGCGAGATACGAAATCGACGTAGCAGGTCATAGATTCTTAGCCGTGCCTCATTTATATCCACCTCTAAATACCAGCTCTTCCAGTGACTCGATTAATAAAAAATATAAACCTAAAGTTCTTCCGTCGGTTATGCAAACGAAATAGATGACGGTGCTGAGAATAAATTTATCACGTCGATCTGATGAAAACTTAGTCGTTTATGCATATACTTTAATCTTTTGCTTACTTTTTGTACCTGATAAATTTTAAGTATTGCCCACCTTTTTGAGTAAATGTTACGTTTTTCATTGTTTTCGCTTGTTCAGTCATGTGGTCTTTGCTAGAGTTTTCTTTGCCAGTGAGGATTCATTTCGACGAGTACATACGAGTATCTTAAAAAGTTTTTCCCTTTTCAAAAACTGCTGGCGCGCTCGAACGTCTAATGGAAAATCGTTAACAACTCAGCAGAGTGAATAATATGATGAGATAGACGCGATAGCAAATGTTAGAAAAACAAGTTTATTGCAAAATTTGTAAGAAGAGTTGCTAACATCGATACTAGCCTGTTGAAAATACAATACCTATACAGCTCGTCAGTTCAGCTATCCTATCCCTTCCGTGAAAATGCGTTTTTAGAAGTAGAAGTAGAAAAAAAAAACAATAATTAAATCGTTTTTTGTAATTTCACTATCGATACATATAGATGTGTGTCATAAATGTAGGTATCAATGTTCATTTTTATTGAATCTTCTTTGCCAGCCAGGAACAATTTCCACGATAATATAAGTGCATCCTACTAGTTTTCTAAACCTCATGAAATTGATTTCCATCTTATACCGGCCATAAAAGAATTCCTTAAATGGAACTAGATTATCGCGTAGGAAATTATTCACGTCGTAACCTTTCAATTTATAAGCTCCCTGCAACAAAAAAGCAAAACAATGCTAACATAATGTACGTACCTATCTTATGTACAGGACTAGGTATCTCGCATATGGTCACAAAACAGTGTGGAGGTAAAAGTACTGTACTTTCGGAATTGGACATTTCGGAGTTAAGCCCATATTTTTCAGATACTCTGTCCATCCATCTCCTAGAAATGTAGTTATTGTTGTGCAAGCTCTAAATAATGGTATGCTGTAAGCATTCGGTAACCACCCTGAATTGGAACCAAGAATGGCGAAGTTTACGTCCATCTGTATTAGAAGGTGTATACCGATCTACATTACATTATTCAATTGATTTAATCCAACTGAAAGTAATTTGTCATAACTTACGGTAATGTTATCATCCAAAGGAACAAGAAGAGTGATGTTTCCAACGATTTCCGTAACGCCTTGACGCCTCTTTGTTAGGTGAGTATTGATGAATATTTCATTGGTACCTCTTTTCTCCGGCGGACATGGTCCAGATTCTTTCCATCGTACGTAGAAACTTCCCTGCACAAGTGAAAATGAATACTGGTTTAAATTCCACTTGGGTACTATTTTTAAACAAACTACTATAGAAGTTTTACCTTGGAAGAGTGATGAAATGGTTCGACTGCGCTTACTGAGTCAATCAGTATCGATGTTAAAATTGTCCATAAAATCATTCTTCAAAGTTCACCACAAAACGAGAAAATTCAATTTGCAAGTAAGCACTTACTTCTCATTACATTACCTGTCATATATCTTCCGGTAGAGGTGGAATACAATTGAAGAGATATTATCAATATTTGTTATCATTTTTGTATATGATGCGCGACTAATGC
>JAAOIU010064949.1:0-11624 GCA_018107765.1 Hypogeococcus pungens | reverse complement strand
CTCCCCCTCCTCTTCGAAAGCTGCAAAGTATTTTTTTTTAAATCTGTATTTTAGTCATCACTACACAACAAGGTATTTATATTGGCAAGCGGGTTGGTGCAGTGTACGAATATAGGTTAGTTGGTCGGTGGTCATCCTGGAATGCGGCAAGTTTTTAAACTTAACCTTGGGGTGATTACCGGAGAACCAGGTGTATACGCTTTTAAGAGCCGTTGCAGGTGTATATGAAGATTTGTCACCTTATTAACTCCTCGCCTTTAATTACCACCACAAAAAAGCACTACTGTTTACATTTTAACAAAACCTTTTTGTTCAGCTCGTGTAATTTGTACCCGAGATGAATATTAATTTTGTCAATACTCGTCTCTATATTTCTATACGTTACCTACGCTAAGCCAGAAATCGAGAAACGATCACGTTTAATAAACTAGATTTCATTGGATACCTGTTAACCATTGTTTTGTGATTTATGACGTTAAAATGCTGGAAATTATTTGCTACGTTTCATGATTAGGCTCAATAAGTTGTTTCTCTTTCTTGGAAATGAACCAGACTAAATTGTGAAACCAGTTCTATACAAATATTTCCGCCGAAAAATATTTTTATTACGAAGAAGTTTTCTATAATGTCGATGAAAGAGTGTTAAGTGTATGATTATATGCTCCAACTTTATTTATTTTTAAAATTTCTCTTCAATTATTACAAGTCTAGACTGTTTCAACTTGTAAAATCGCACAAGTCGAGAATGAAGATTTAATCTGTTAATATCGTTCGGTCACAATTAGTCAATGTGTCAGCGAGACTGTCCAGGTTTTCTTATATGAATAAAAATAATGAAATTCGATCGTAACGTATATAGTACCCACTTAATGCGAACTAGGGCTATATTTTCATAATTGAATCTTTCTTCAATTTACTTTTATTTTTTTGCTGCCATAATCGAGTACCATTGAAAGAGTCTCGTGTTAGTATTCAACGCAAGAGAACTGGTTTATTTTACTGTCTCACGTAAATACGTATCGGGGTATAACATTTTACATTCGTATAATTGATTAATTATGTATGACACGAGTTCAACTTCGAAGGAATTTTCCCATTTGAATAATGAACTTAATAGTAATAGATAGATGTACTTACATATTCTCAAAACGAGTCGCGAAAACGTTAAGATTGTTCCTTCGTTCATACTCTAGGCAACTTCTCATACAGACTTGAGACAAATGGACCATTAACCGAGGAAGAGCGACTGAGCCACTGAGCGCGTCTGCAGAAAGAAAATAATAATGTGAACCACTGATGTTGAAAGTTAGCAAATTTCAATACCTATGTTTGATTGTTTGTAGATAGTTATAGGTAACATATTACTTGGGAGACGAAGGAGCATTTCTTTTGCAATTCATTCATCATTCTCATCAAAGTCCAACTTTGGTAAAGTAAGTATCTGCCTACTTGTTGCTTTACATAAAACTACTATGCATTATAAAATTGACATTAAGTGTTACAGTTTACATACCCAGTATCAAGTTTCAACTTCAGCAACGCAACAATCATGAATAATGAAAGAGGTGAGAGCCTAATCTTCTTAACTAATTACTCGCTCTTAATACAATAAATTTTAATCTTTTAAAAAAAATTATAAAAAATAGTGAGTAAAACTGTAAAAGTAGCATTGAAATTTGAAATAAAATTATTGCTTTTTCATTTTGATCAAATCAAAAAAATGAAAAAAACATAAATAATATTTAAATAAAAGGTAACTGCAGACCTACTGATAAGAACTGATAAAAATACGTAAGTGGCAAAATAGGTATAGGCAACAACTGAAGTGAACTATCAGCAAACAGAACAGAAGGAACGGATGAGCTAAGGGTAGGTGTTGGTGCGTTGCGTCATTTTATTCTAAATTAAAAAAAAAAAATCTTCTTGCTAGTTGCAACTCTCAGTTGTTTCTAAAAATGTGCAAAGAATACCTAATATGAAGTTTATGAAAAATGAAAATAGATCGTAAACGTCCGCCACTTTCGATTCTCTAGCATCCTCGATTGCGGATTTTTGCTTTTGGTTGTTACATGTTATTCGTATCAAAAATCAATGGAATTCATCTAATGCACGTACTTACACGAATTTTATTGAAGTTACTGAAGTTTTCGAACGCGAAGATTTACCAGAACGATCAATTTTTATACTGAAGTTATCAAATTAAAGCCGGTTAGGAATTACGTTCATTGTTCATTTCAGAGCGATTGTTTCTACTCGTTATTATTTCAGTATGTACTTCTGGTCTACATGCTTATTTGAGAACTTTGCTCTTTCAGAACAATCCAGTATCCAGCGCTGAAAGAAATTACCAAAGTTGTAGAAACTTCTACCAATGTTATATTAACGAATAACGAAGACGTGTGTATGAATCATCTTCATATGATCTCCTTAGATATAAATGTACTTCAAGAGCTTGTTAGTGAAAACGGAAACGCCATGCATATACCTATACGTATTCATCTTCGGCACCGTATAGAAAACGGATACCATTGGGCATTTTTCATTAGAATTCCTATCAGCGATTCTGTAATACCGCCCTACCGGCCACTTGTTTCTAATAGATGTCCACTGAATTTCCGCGAGGTAGCTAATGAATATCTGAAAAGTACCTTTTTTGCACGAATACATGACATATACATGGAGAATATATATATGAAAAAAGCTAGATATTTAATCCCTTTCCTGGACATATATATGATATCCAGGGAAAAGGATATCATAAATATGTCCAGGAAAAAGACAAATATCTAGCTTTTTTCGTATATATATTCTCCATGTATACTTACGCCGTGTATTCGTGCATAAAAAGTATTTTTCAGATATTCATTAGCTACATCGCAGAAATTCAGTGGACATCTGTTAGGAAAAATTGGTCGATAGGGCGATAACCAAGCGCATGGGCCTGTCAACGTATGAAACAGAACACTACTCAAAGGAATAAGTACTAGGTAGATTACAACTAGGTAAGGGCGAAATCCATCACAACGCTTGATTGAAATATTTCGCTTTAAAAAGCGTACTTGACCTTGCGCTAACAGCGGGTTAAGTAAATAGTAAATATATTTCATCTGCCCACGTACGCTAATCAATCACCAAGTTAACACGTTTGCTCTTGACCATCATATAAAAAGTACACTATTCAATCAGCGGGCATCGGTGAAAATAATATTTCGATTGGTAAAACCGTAAAAGTAGGTGAACACGCTGTAAAGGTCATCACCTTGTTTCATAAAACAAATCGATCTCATTCAGATAATAATTAAAATTGGACGTTCTATGTGGTCAACTAATGAACAATGTATAACGTTGCAACATTGCTAGATGATTTTATGATCTCGGTTTATGGTTAGAATGCATTTAACACACATGTGTGATGTTTAACCAGAAGTGAAAGTTATCTTTTTACATGTTAAGACGTGCCGATCATTGGAATGGCACTGGCACTCGCATTGGCAGTTTAAAGAAGTGAATTTTTTTCACCTTAGGTATAGTACCAAGTTGCTGCGTTCGGTTGCATGCATGCTATGACGTATAGGTACGTACCTTGTGGCATCGCTCAAGTAATAAAATATTTTATTGTCTTATGTTTTATGAATCAAATTCTTTAGCATATGACCTCCGTCGTTTAAACTTTCATACTGTAAAATGGTCGCGGCCCGCGTGGCCAGATTGCATTGTTGGGTAACTCGCGCAACGCGCACACCATCGATGATTTTATATTTATAACCTATATACTTACTTGCTTACTTACTTTGAAATGGCTTCCTTTTTTTTTACACTCGGCTGTTTAAAAATTAATAAAACTAGATCCTCGTTATGAAGTACATCCTCATTAAATTCGCGTCTTCGAGCATCGAAATTGGTTGGCTGTTAATTTTATATTCGAATCGAGCGCAGATTTTTTTGGAATAAAATCGTACCTGGAATTTTAAAGCTTTTAAAAAACTTTAGATTTTCATAGAGAAAACAATGAGAGAATGTTTGCAAAAATCGGTGCGTTGCACTCTGCATTCCCAGATTTCCAACCAACCAATTTCAATTTTTTTGCTCACTATTATTATTGCTTTTTTTCTAAGGGTTTCAATTTCATTTTTTTTTTTTTTGGAATTAATTTGTTTCTCTCAGAAAACAGATCATGGCAGATCTACTCCTACCTAAGAGAACTATTTTCCTTTCTTGGTTTCACGACATTACCTCTCCTCTTACCTCCGATAATTTTTTTGATGAGGAATTCCAATATTCACATTTTTTTGAACACTTCATGAAATTTGTCTTAATTTATTTAGTAATTGGCTAAAAATTATAGCAGAAATTTCTTCAGAATCATTTTCGTTTAGGAATTGGTGAATTTTTGAGAATTTTCAAATTTAAAGTGCGTTGAATAATATTTTTTTTTTTTTACTTTTTTGATTTTGAACGATAATTTCTTAAGCCAGTTTTCTTTAACAGTTTTCCAACTTTGCCGTTTCGAATTTCAATGAGTTTTTCAAGTTATTTTTCGAACCTAGAATCGATCTGATCAAATAGGGGTAGTTCACTTTCTAGATTTAATTTCTTCGCACCTTTTTCCAGTTTCTTTGACTCGCACGTTTTGTACTAAGACATTTAGAATTTCGTGGCCTATCATATCGTCATTTACGCTTTCAAAACAATACATCTGAATTACTTACCACTCAAATCTAAATAACATCATAATAATGCAACAAAAAAATCCCAACCAGCGAAAGTAATCAATTGAATAATATTGCGGCGCAATCAGCATGCACGATAGAAATTCCATTATAAACCGACTTCACGCTGAGAAAGGTGCCTTACATAATAAATTTCGTGAATGCTTATCAATATTGGAGCAGTTGTTACTACAGCGGATGACACACTACCACGCATAACCAATGCTAGATATGTGGTTCCTACGTTCTAGACGTCGTATCGTCGGCACAACAATATATATGTATCTATAACCTACACCACACGCGAGTGAAATTCCGTTACCCATAGTCTATGTATCGTCCACCTTGACCGTTTAGTTACAGTAATTTTGGGTGCAATTTCACCGCAATACCATTCCGCGAGCGAATATATCCGGTAGGAAATATTCTCAAATATATAAGAAGAAATCTTAATGTGTTGGTAAAAATTAATTTAAAATTTGCGTATACGAATAAATTAGCCGTCGGCTGGTGAAGCGATGTGTACGATGCAAAAAAAAATACAGTATGTACTATTGCAAAGATCCTAGTGTACCTACCCACCTCGTCGAGAAATGTCCAAAAAGAACGCTACACCGAGTAATTTATTAAAAGTCATAAATCAGCTCATAGCAGTCGTGTTGAATGGCATACTTGTAAAGTTGTAGTACATCCCTCTCGTCTCTCTACTGTACTAATTAAATAAGTCTATAATTTGGACGATTATGAAGAAGGAAGGCGAACCGTCTAAAAACTGAATGAAATAACAGTTCGGTTGGATGAAATTTGTTGTACGAGTTAAAAAGCTGATAATCACTGAAACCGAATCTAGCCACGAGAGTAGGGCCGATTTGACCTATATACAAGAACCAAAGGCGGGTGTCGGCCACCTTTAGCCCCCGGGCAATTCCCACAATCTATGTATATTGCCGCACCTTCTTTATATGTATACGTACGATGATGAATCCGCGATGCACGTCGCTCATCATTTTGGCCGAATTATTATGTTCGCCGAACGTGTTCCCGAAGACTGGATTACGTTCGATGGACGAAAATTCATCGTAAGAAAATTTCCTTATGTTGTGATACCTAATTAAAAACAGACTCTATTCGTCTTTTTTTTGGTACCTATTTGAAAAAGTGAAATAAAAATGACCTGATCTAATGNAGCTAAAACGATGTATCTAGCGGCATCTTTGGATTGGAAATTTTTTGGCACACGATGACAAGACGCGAGACGACGACGAACTGAGTTAAATCTTAAATGAGTACCTATATTTTATCTTTTGCGTGTACCTAGACCTACTCATAGTTTTCAGTTTGCAATAATGAAAAAACTTATGGACGTCTTTGAGAGAATCTTGTTGATTGATTGCATTTTTGACAAGTTCTACACCACAGCGTAATGATGAAAATCCAACGATAAAAGTAATCTGTTAATATACGTTGCGAATACATCACGAAATCGCGCCAATCCAATCTAACCTGAAAAACTATACACTCATCCTACTTTCTTTCACTCTGCATCGTTGAAACAAATCCGCTCGCTAGACGTTGCCATATCAAAATCGAATCCATTGGTACTTATTTATTTCAAAATACATCACAATACAGAAAGGAAGTATCTTCTTGTATTTACTGTTTTATCCATTTTACTTAACTCCGTAAAAAAAATGCAACTAATTTTTCTTGAAAACGTTAAAAGAAAAACTTGAAAAAAAAAACTTAAAATAAAAGATAAGAAATTTTCCAAGTAGAAACGTTATTTCTGAAAATTTGTAGGTAAGTATAAGGAATTCCTTGAAAAATTTTTTGGCGGTATTGTAAAAATAAGTCTTTAAGAAGCAGTTCTAAAAATGGATAAATGTTTCAATATGAAAAAAAAAATGGCATCTCTTGTACCTTTGTGAGGATTTTCCTATGAAAATCTACCGAAACTGTGTTGAAAAAGTTCTTGAAAGTATTTTTGATAGGTTTGTCACTTGGCGCCTGTGAAAAAATAGTTTTTTTTTTATCCATTCAGGACTGCAACACAGCAAATTGCATCAGGGATGGGCAGATCCGGATCATGATCTAACTCAAAAAATCGTGATCCGATCCGTGATTCGGATCATTTAGGATCGTATTTTTGAATATGATCCGGGATACCGTGATCCAAATACTTTTTTTTGTATGATCCGTGATTTGATCCGATTCATTTTCCATTGATCCGTAATTTTCTCGGATCATTTTCTTAAAAACGTAGTCTGGTCTTTTACACTTTCACTTTTTAGGTAGATCTTTAATTCTAATTGTTATGTTTTCAATTTCATGCTGATCAAATTTAAATGTACCCGTAACCCGAATTTACCAATACAGTCCGCGTGCAATTTGATGTAAATTATGAATGAATTACCACTTTAAAAAAAAAGATCCGTGATCCGAATTTTTTCAATGATCCGTGCCCATTCCTGAATTTCATCAAAAAATGCAAAAAATCAATTTTTCAATTTTTTTGAAAATTTTAAACTTTGATGCCAAATTGAGGGTCTTAAGATTAAGTCAAGGGACTGAAATTTCTACCACGTTCTTTTGACGTCATTTGGCACCTTTTTTCACTTTCTCCAAATTTCTGGGGGAAAAAAACGGAAATTTGGGTGATCGTGGTAGGTGTGTAGGTATATCGAGAAGGAGAATTTCAAAAAAATAAAAAAATAATAAAAACCGAAAAAAATGGACTTTACAAAAATTGAAACAGTTTCAGTGTACATTTCTTTCATCCAGACTTTGAAAAATTTGAGAAATGTAAGTAATCGATTTTGGAGAGAGTTTTGAAAGCGAAAGCGTGCAGTTGCCATAAGCATTTCCGCTTGGTGCGGAGGGTGCCAGGAGTGCCATGAGTACATCTCCGCCTTATTTTTTCCAAGTTAGGTTTTTTTCTGTGCTCTATTATGAAAAAGAAAAATTTGTAAAAATAAAAATTCATGATAGAATTTAATAAAAAAAATTGAAACATCTAAGAATATCAAAACATTAGAGAATCTTGAAAAAGTGAGAAAATTGAAAAAAAAGTCCAAAAAAAAATGAAAAGAAATTGAAATTAAAAAACTTGTAAATTTTGAGAATATTGAAAATTTTGTGGAAATAAAAATCGAAAAAAATGAAAAAAAAACTTGAGAATATTTTGGCCACAAAACACTGAGAATGGAACACGGACCACGAATAAATAATTTATAGATTAGCTTCACATAGCATCCATCTACGGAAAATGAATTATCTATTTAATACGCTGGAATTTTAAAAAGAATAATAACTTATTCGAGGAAATCAAACACCAAACACCATATACCGACCACGAGCTCTTCAGCAGAGCCTTAGCCACCGCAGCACACCACACATGAAACAATCCGAACATCCTGTTGCTGTAAAAACAAAACACACACACACACACACACGTCCAAAATTTCACCGCTCAATTTCATTTCCAAAAAGAAATATAGGTCAAGTGTAATTCAATCTAATTTCTAGGCGGCATCACGCGGTTTAAAAAATGATTCCAATCATCGAAACCTCGTAAAGTGCATTATTTTACGTAACGAGGCCGCTTCGTCTATAGAACCAACATCCATGTTACATACAATACTACAACTAAACGCAATTCAAACGCGCCTAAAATTTACTTTTTTCTTATCACGAAATTAAAAAGATATTCTTGCGTATACGTTGGCATCCATAAGGCTAATTGTATATTTGTGTTTTCTCTTTAAATAAAACGATATCTAATGGCTCATGAAAAGGTTTATTAACCGTAAGTGGAAATGAGCCGGCGGTTATTCATGAAATATAGTACGCGATCGATGAATTTTTCTACATTGTTAAAATGAGAAAAAAAGTAAAATAAAAAAATATGTAAAGGTTATGTAGATTTAAACCGTTTAATGATATTCGAAAACTGGTTCCCGATTTTGGAATTTTTTTCCACCGCATTTTATAATATAAGCAGGTACGCGGGAAAATATACTTACCATTTTAATGATTTCATGTTTTCGAGAGGAAAAAAACGAACAAGATGAAAAAGAAGTACACGTCGTAGCTAGGCTGACAAATATGGTTTTAGGCTTATTGCGTTGGTAAGCCTCATTTCGATTCTACTCAACGTAAAGTATCGTATGGATTATGGAGGTCAGTAACAATTCTTATTACAGGAGCTACACTACAACGAAGAGGAGTAGGCCTCTAGTCACGTATGTTGTAAATGTCGCGAGTCGAAATATAGAAGCAGCTCGGTTTCTTTGAATTAGAATTCAACTTGGTTGGAAATGTCCAGATGCAGGTCGGTGGCGTTTTATGGAACTAGGGTATCGGTGCACCTCACGACACTTATCTATATTCTGCAATGAAAAATTTTCCAAACTGCGAATACCTCGAGTTAAGTTGGCGATCCCAAAACGTTCATTATTAAGAAATCAAAGTTTGTACCATCTCACTTTGGAATCAGTGAAAAATCACTGCAGAGCAAAGAGAATTGCAGCGCGGGGAGGATCAGTGAAAATATTTCACCGATTTTGAAATCAGTGAAGAAATCACTGAAATTCTACTGCTCTTCAGTGACTTTTCACTGATTCCAAATGAGAGAGTATAGGCTCGACTCGAAAGGGAAGGATTTGTTTCCTAGTCGAAGTGATAGTGAAGTAGTTATTTATATTTTCATAACATAGTGTGTAAACCTTCCTCCTACGGATATCTCAGCGACGTCCTACCGCTTTCTGGTAATTTATATCTTCGATGGTGAGTTATTGTTTTTTACCACAATTTGTTGCGGCGAGTATGTTTTTAAAATGTAGGTCCGTGTATGTAGATTTTTATTAAAAGCCTCATTCAGTCATTCGGTCTAGATTATCGATTACGTTATTACATAGTATCTATACATACGTATACTTGATACTTCGAACGTAGATCGACATTCTGTAAAAATAAAATATTATCCTCATTTTAGGGCGTTTAATTATACTTATATGTAGCTTGTTCGTTTTACACAAATTTTCACAAAACGTGAGAATCACCTTGAAGAAGAAGATGAAAAAAAGTTGAAAAATTATAAATAAAATGTTGAAGGAGTAGGAGGCGAGATATACCTGTATGTTGCTGTGTTACACAATTCCAAGTAAATTATTATCTCAATCGCGAACGAAAGAAAGTTAGCTAGATGGTTTGGAAAAATTTTCGTCGCAAATGGCAGAAGAATTACATATTTTTCTCGCGTGCATTTTCACGTGATTCGAGTGCGTTTTAGAAAGTTATCTGCCTATGCCGAAGTGACGCGGCGCGGAATTGCACTTGTACCAGATAAAATAACTCGAAGTTTTCTTGGAATTTTAATTGAATTCTATAATTATCGAATTAACTTTATGAAGACCACTTACGTTTCGATTTTTAGCCATAGACTTTTTTGATTTTAAGCGTGTCGAATTAGCATATATCATGCAACGGTGAATTTATTTGCATTCTTGAGATTCCGCGATGATTTTATTATCCAGCGATTTATTGGATTTCAAAATTTCATAACTGCGTCTTATTGATGTCGGACTGGGGAATTGCCGTTTGCGCGCGTTTTTAAAATCAGAAACAGGAATCCTCAAAATAATTTTCAATATTGAAAAACCATATCTAATAAATCTGGAGCCTTTTTTTTCAAGTTTCGATTTACTATACTTAAGTCTTCCCCGGATAAATTTAAAGAACAATTCTTCCTTATTTTTATTTATTTGGAAGGAAACTAGGAGTTAAGATAAGCGAATCTGTCTGCGAGCCAGACTCAAAAACCCTCCGGTGGTAAAAATTTCAACTTGCCGTTCTTTGCTACGCGAGTACGAAGCCGGGCCATGAATTTGATTTTAGGTACATCACTTCTTTCGGCTTTTGTACTAGAAATTTTTATTTACCTACTTATTTGAATTTGATGAGCTTTTAATCGTTCTTTTTTCCAATTTACTCGAGTAGTAGGCTAAGCTGAGGGTATCAACGAGGTGGTTTTAAGAAAAATTTTGAGAATTTTTTTCCAACCAATGTATCTATTTTACTTTCAGAAAAACAATTCCAAGCAAAATACATTTAGAACTGGGTGCTTTGAATTTTTTCATAAATGAAAGATTGATACATTTGGTATACTTAAAAAGCCAAAAATTTTTAGTCGACTGTTTGAGCGAAAATTACTCCTATTGCGAAGGTCTCGACTTCGCAGTTTTTATTTACCTTGGATTTAGGAACTACTGCACTACATCGCAGTATTTCCTTTAAATTTTAAAAATGGGTGCAAACGACTCACATTTCTGAACAAGTCATTAACCATATTTCCCTTCTTTGTAATCGAAAACACGCGCAAACGAGTATTAAAAAAGCCAAACGAAGAACAAAGATGAAATTCAAGTCGATTTGGCATATGTGGAAACGAGTCGCAGAGGGTAAAAGCNTTTTTTTTTTTTTTTTTTTTTAAATTCAAAATATGTAGTGTACTTTAAAAAATTATAGTTCATGAAAAATTGGGGAAAATGGAATTTTTTGAAATTTATTTTTCACAATAATTTCAAAAATTTTATGAGAATTATTTTCAATTTTCAAAAATTTGTTTGAAAAAATTTCTGAAGTGTTTTTCTTAGATTTTTTGTGTTTCAAACATTAATGAGTGATATAAACACATTATCATCATTCGATAAAAATTTCCTTGATTTTTTTTTTACGGCATGCATTACATTAAAAAAAAAAAAAAAATGAACATGTTTCGTTGTACTCAATTCTTTTAAAAATACTTTCTTTTTAAAATTAAGTTTTGCTTTTAATTTTTCTTTTTAATTTCAACTTTTGAAATTTTTAGGTACTTTTCTTTTATCCCGGTATTAAATTTTGCCTAATAATCTTTTT
>JAAOIU010064788.1:0-10950 GCA_018107765.1 Hypogeococcus pungens | reverse complement strand
AATACTTTTGCTTGATCCACTTGATAATTCCTCAAAAAATTCAACTTGAAAAAGAAGTTGTAGAAATTGTTCTAAGTAGATAAGTGAATAAAGAAACAAATTATAAATTTTTGGTAATGCGAGAACTGAAAAAAGAAATACTTGATTCATTTCATCGAGAAAGATTATGATAAAAAAATACTAAAAATGTTTTTATTAAAAAAATATTTCAAGTTGGAAAAATTGACCGACTCTGTGGCTTAACCAATTTTAAGCCTTTTAGGCCGTTACGACGTTATAATAAATTTTGACGTCAATTTAACGAAAGCACAAAAAAATTTAAAAAAAGGAAAAAATAATCAAATGCTCGAATCCTTTTAATATTATTTAATCAAACGAATTAAAAATAATACTTAATAAATTACGACTTAGAAAACGTAACATTGAATGTTAAAAAAGAAACGGAAAGGAAAGGAGGAAAAATGATAGACAGGAGAGAACAGAGGTAAAAAAAAAAACATGATAATAAAATAAAAGACGAGGAGAAAGACGTGATTAGATCACGAAATGAAATTTTAGTAAAGATACGCACAATAGCAAAGAAATTCGAGTAAGCGAAAAACGAAGTTTTTGAAATTTAAGAAGAAGTATAGATAAACGACGACTAGTTTATACGACTAGAAAAGGTTTACTAAGTAATTGACTAGCAAGAAAATACTATAGATATAGGTGTGATTAAAACTAAAGACTAGAGCAGTATTTTGACTAGAATTTGGAGGCATGTTTAACACTATGACTAGCTATAGATAACCAAGACTAGAATTTGTTCATTTTTCGGACTAGAAATTTGTAGACTAGAAATTGTAGTACGAGTTACGGTATAGACGCGAAGTAAAATTGGTTGCGTTTTCACTCACCGAATTGCTGAGCCAGAGTGCCTTATAGTACTCTGGCAGTAGTAAAGGTCAGTTAGCTGCTATATGATGGAATGCGAACGTCGGCCTTATACTGTGCTGTATCTCGGAGATATGGTGGGTGCTGAGGTGTTTCCTGAGGTAGGTTTGTTTGCGGAAGAGTTTTCTACATATGGGGCAAGGTATCTGCAGCTCGCCACTGTCCGACTCTGAGTCTTTACTGTCGTACATGTCCTGCGAATCTTGCTGATCGTGGTATTTGAACTGGTTATGGTATTCGACGGTCGGAGGTAGGGTTTTGGTTACGGGTACTTTGGGTTTATGCCATCGTCTGTGGGAGGCCAAGTTGGCCGGACAGTTGAACACTTTTTCACACTCTGGACATTTGTATTCGACGTGGATTATGCACGAGCAACGATGCTGAGCTAAGCTGAACGCGTCCTCGTACATTTTGTTGCACAATTTGCAAACGTAGTCGCCGATTTTATTCTCGATTTTGGCCAGCTCGGCTTTCGCTTCCTCGGTCACCTCGACTACGTTGTACATGGGATCGATGTCGCCCTTCTGGACCATCACGTGAGCATCACTCAGCTCTGATCGGTCTCTGATGATGGTGCCAGAGACGGGCGACGATTTATCTTCGTCGAAATTCAACTTCCGGTTAGCTTTCTGTTTCTTGCTGATTTTGGCCATCTTTCGAGGTGGTGGCTGATGTTGCTGTTGGGGTTGTGGTTGCGGTTGATTGTTGTGCTGCTGCTGCTGTTGCTGTTGCTGGTGCTGTGATTGTTTGGTAGGTGTAACGTGAGGCGAATCTTCGGCTTTGGTTTTCTTCGAAGGTAGACATGGCGAAGGCGTAGATGGTGGCGTAATCGGTGTATTCGATTTGATCGACAGATCTAGCGGCGCCAAGCACAGCGGTTCCGCATAGATCGCATCTACTGCCGTCGTGTAAATACGATCCGCATAAATGGGTAACGTTGTGTCCGGTACACTGGTCGACGTACGCGAATAATAATCCGGCTTCACTTTAAAGTCGACGAATTCCGATTCCGAACTGATGTGCCGTTTTAATAAGAACGCACGTGACATCGCAGCATAAAACTAAATTACGACAGTGCGACGCCGATACGCGTGCCCTGTCCAACGCTTCGCGACTATACTGAGTACGCACTACGCGGCGATGTTTTTAGATCCCGATTGTTATAGCAGCGTTACGATGAAGTCCAATATGCGCCCCGCTACAATCGCCGCGTAATTTTAGCGCTCCAATCGGCAGGTAAGCGCCGCCCGCCAAATATCTTCGGCAGCCTAGTGTAGATTCCTACAGCTGCCATTGGCCCGTTAACAACCCCTCTATGTTGGGTATTTTACGCCGGCTAAACGTATAGTATACGCCAATGTGGTAGATATCTGTTTTTTGTCGCCGCGTATACCGGTACCTACTCTTAGGATGATTGAATTCTCGCTTTTAGCATGTATCTACCCACCGATGTGCTGCATCGGATCGTCTTTCGATTGATAGGTATTTTTTATGCAAGAATTTATCATCTTGTTTGATGCGTTGTTTCGTATTAGGTCGTTCAACTGGATGCTTATCAGTTTGGCCTGGGGTTATGTGGAATGCTTCTTTTCTGCGAATATGGCTGATGCAGTTAGATTTGGAACAAATTTTGAATCATTTCGATACGTCGACGAACTGGACATCGGAATTTTCATTGTTTGAAACTGAAAATTTGTCTTGATGAATTTTTTTTTTTTTTCATTTTAAAATCTTTAAAATTGGAAAAATTGAGCTTTCGTAATTTTCCAAAATTTTAGAAATTTTTATTCCACAAGACGTTTAAAGTACATATAGATGATTTATTTAAAATATTCTTCATTTTTCTGAAATTTTAGACGTTAGAAGAGGTAGCAAGATCAAAATAGTTCAAAGAGCGTTGTATTTTTACCAGTCAGGCTTCAAGTTTCGATTGATTTGCAATCTGTTGTTCGTAAATCTCAAAGAAATGGAGTTGAAAAATTTTTTGAAGTAAAACTTTTAAAGCTTTAAGAACTACAAAATTTTGGTCTTTTTTTCTTTTTTGAATCAGTTTCCTATTTTTTGAGATATTCGCCAGTTTCGAAATGCAAATTTGAAATAAAATTTCAAAACTAAGGCTTGCCAAATCGGTACGCCTAGAAATTCTCTAAGCAACAGGAGCCATATTCAGATGAACGAAGTATCCTAAAACTATCATTTTTCTGGTTTTGAAGGGAAGTGACGAGAAGGTGAGGGCAAAAAGTGGCCGATTCAATATTGAAAAGAATTTCCATTTCGAAACCAATTCTTCATATCTCAAGACTTGGCCAACGGATTCAAAGATGACAAGAGACAAAAAAATGTTCAGATTTCTATTTTGAGGAATTACTGACAATCGTTTGCACTCCAGTGAATTGATTTTGATGGTTGCATGAAACTGAAAACACATAGCTAATGTCCCACATCCTTGAAACATCCGTGTTTGTTCTGAACCAGGTTTTTTGTTTGTGGAATGGATACTTAGTGCGTAGGACTATATAACGACTGAAAATTTGATCGTAAGAATTCGGTGTCCTCATAAATCCCCAATTTTGTAAAATTTTCGTTCATTAAGAGTATCTTTTAAAAATTGCAGAATTCAAAAAATTGAAATCTTTAAAAATTTAAAATTTTGACAAATTAAAAAAATCGCAAAATTAAAAAAATTGAAATTTTTTTAACCAATTGAAATTTTTCTGAAGATTTTAAAATTTCCGAGTCTTGAAAGATGGAAATTTTTTAGAAATTGCAAAATTTCTCAATTAGATATAAAAAAACTTCAAATTTGAAAAATTTTCTCAAAATTGGAGTTTGATTTTCGAAGATCTCAGAAATGATTGTTACGCTCAGATTTTTAAACTTGTGGGGAAAAATCAAATCACAAACTTTTTTTTTTTTTTGAAAAATGTCAAAAATTTTTCGTTATAATTTTTTTTACGTCTTGAGAACTGTTGGGAATTTTCAAGCTTGAATTTCAAAAAAATTTCCAAATTCAATCATAAAATGAATTCTTCCATGTTTCAAGAGCTTTCCCCTCCCTTCGTAAAAATAAATATGCTCGTAGTCGTAATGAAATCTTATTCGTTTAGGAAATGTCACCCTCTCTGCTCCCTTATGGCTAATTTCACTCTGTGAATTTTATTGTCATTTTATTGTCATCGTACATCTTCTTGTTTAATAAGCTCAAAAGTAGATATACGAATGAAGGACGCCAAAAGTGTCAAAAGCTAGGGCTCCGTAACCTATCTCTATAATATACATTTTTTTTTTTCACGCCCTCAACATATGGCCCAGGGTCATAGCATGACTCGATTAATCACGAAAATCAGCTCGACGTTTTGGTATAAACCCCGTCTCACCGTCCCTATGTATAAATTTTTCCCGCAGGTTTCGGCTAAGGTAAAAAAGCTATCCCCTTGTATACCTATTTTCGCGATTTTCCCCCTCGAATATGCATCGTGCGTATTTATTTTCGTTTTACCAAAATGCAAATGCGTTTTATAGAAATAAAAAACAAAGGAAAAACGTAATTCCCAGTGCAATACGAGAATTGTGCACGTGAAGTATTTTTTGTTTGTTGAAAATAGTGCTGTGGCGAGAGTAGACGAAGGACGATAAGTTGTATTTGCGGGAGTTGGCTCAAACGATTAAAATTTTTTTTCAATTGCTTCAACACCCTGAAACGCAATGTTGCTTGCATGAGGTCCGATGCGAATGTATAATTTTCTGAATCTTGGTAATTAATAAAAATATAACGATTATAATTTTCGTGCTGGAAAATTTTGTAGGTACGAGTACGTAATTGAATTGAGAGAGAAACTTCGAGACGAGGGAGTTCAGATAGATCGATGTAGGGCTTTCACACAGACCCTACACTGCACTGAATTTCAAAGGATCAGTTTCGTTTTTCTGATTTTGGTAAATTTTTGGACATTGAAAATTTGTTCTTGGAAATTTCGTTACTCAGTCTGATGGAGACAGATCGCTTAAATTTGACAGATACCATATTTTAGACCTTCTAAATTCATTGAGAGCAGTTTTATGTGGTTCAAGACGTATAAGAATTCCTTTTCAATTTTTTCAGATTGAGCCTTTCCAAAAATTGAAAAATACAAAAATTTGTTGGAGATTTTGAAACGATTTAAAACTGGTTCCAGCGGATTAAGGGGGTCAAAAATAGGATATTCCCAAAATTTCAACATTTTACTTCAATTTCATCGAATTTTGATGAAACTTATCGCAGAAAAAAATGTCGAATTTCAAAAATTTGCCAAAATTTGACAATTAAACTGTACGCTTTGAAGTTTGACTCATTGGAGTACTTCTTAAACATACTTATTTGACCACCGAACTCAACTCCTCCGAATTCACTAACCCCAATTGAATCACTTTACAACTCATATTCTCCAAAAAAAAAGGAAGGATTCTATCAGCTTAAGCCTAGCGGTTCTCCAAGACCCTATAGTCAGCTGATCGTAGTTCAGACTTCACCTGCTTGGGCGAAGGTTGCGTTTGGCACACGCAGATTGCAAAATAACTCCTTGATACGTGCGGTCAACGTGCAGAAAAAGGTTGACATGTCGAATTGGTCGCGTGGAGTGTTAAAGTACTCGTCTTCGCATGTGGCCAAATTATGCTCCGTATTATACGAACGGCTGCGAATTCTATATCGAAACAATAACGTGGCGGCGCGCGCGTGTTCCATTATGTATGAGAATACGCACCTACATGTAGCCATACGACCGAAGGGGTTGCAGGCGACGAATCAGCCAGGTGATAGTGGTCAACGACATCGTTCGATAAAAATGCGAGCATTAGATTCGACTAGTCTTTGTACCTTTACCTTTTTCGCTGCATGCGCTACGTTGAACACGAGCAGATTTTATCACAATGGTCGTCTGCCCAAACCAAAGTCAAAAAAAACCTGCACACCATGCGGCGAATTACCCGACCGTATACGAGTAACTCGTCGCTTGCGCTCGCGTAATTCCTCTCCTACAAAAATATCCTAAGGTTTCATTAGTCGCAAAATTTAATCAACATGCTCGTGCTTCCTTATGTGCAGCGGACAATCGTACGACGCGCAGCTACACAACGAAAATTGGCGTTGACCAAATCGCCCTACATTGTGGATAAAGCTCCTTGGCCAAGTCTTAAAATATTAACTTCATTCCGGCTCGCTCTCTCGTTCGTTCGTTTAATAATTACACCCGCACGAACCGAACCGCCTGCGATGGACAATACGAAACGTATTTTGCTACCTAGCCAATGTAACCCTTTTTTTTTCTCTCCCTTTCACAGTCTTTATTTTTCTTCATGCGCCTATAATCCGCCCTATCTTTATTACCTGTCAGCATTCACGCGTTACGGGGTTCGTAAAACTTTAAGCAGTTTTTCTAGCATACTATACTTTTCGATTTTTATAATAGATGTACCATTACGTATGTCGGTAGTTTTTGCTTGTTTTATGTCGCGTCGTTTCGATACCTACCGACGTATTTAAATTTTACCACTGCTGGTGAGCTGACTTCCAACTCGTAGGATGAGAAACCCTTGTCGATGGATTTGGACGACGTCGTAAATTTTTTTCCTTCCGCCTATCATGCAAACAAGTTGGCTCATGTTAACCCACCCTCGATTTCTAGTGTAATTGCATATGGTGATATAGTATACCTACCTGCGTAGCGTCGTTTTTCTTTAAATATTGCCCATTTCTTTCGAGTGCATTTTTAGTTATGCTTTTCTTTCTTGCGGAAAATGATTACTGACAAAAATTTCAATGTTTCAGCTTCGAGTGAAACGATTCAAACCGAGATAACCTGCAGAACTCGAATTTTGATTACCTTGTTTTTTCATTTGACCATTTAATATCTATATCTCCCACCGGAGGGAAAAATCATGTCGAATAATTCGTTGAAAACCCAAAAATCAAGACACCCTGTACCCTTCTCAGCTACGCCGCTGGACCTTTTCAAAAATCAAAAATTACACAAAAAATTACGAGGATAAAGAAATTTCCAAGAAATATAAAAAATCTCTAAAAATTGACAAAATTCAAAGGTTTTATAAATCTTTTTAAAAAATTTAAAATTGTGGAAAATTATTTTCCAAAAATTGCAAATTGATTCCTTTTCCCCTTAAAAAACGAATATTTATCTTATGAGAATTGTGGGAATTAGAAATTTTGTCAACAATTGAGCACTTCAAAAATAACATTAAATATCGTCTTACTGTTGAAAGAAAATTGAAATTTCCTCAAATGAATTAAAATTTTTAAAATATTTTCGTTTCAGTTTGAAAATTTTCGAAGCATTCGAAATCATTAACTAATCAAAAATCTACAAAAGTTCAAAAGTTCCAATAATTAAGAATTCGCTAAAAATTTTAAAAAGTCTAATAATTTTTTTCCCCAAATTGAGTAATTCTCAAAAATTCCAAGTTGTCAAAATTTTTTTAGAAAACAAAGAATTTTGAAAAGTTGAACAATTTTACGAGTCAGAAATCCTGTGATAGATGACACGAGAAAAAACAGATTTTACGTTTTTAAAAATTTTCATGGGATGTCAGGTCCCCGTGCTGGGGTAAAGAAAAAATTGTAAGAGATTTTTAGAAACTCAAAACCCAATACAGGAAATATGTACCTACCTAAGTTACCTACATTTGCATTTCCTGTACGAATTCAGTTTTTGATTGCATGAAAAAATTTCATGCTCCCCCCCATGACCCACATACCTCCACTTCAAATTTTAAAAAATTCCTGAATTTTGAAAGTTGGTGCAATAATTTTCAAACTAAAAATTAAATAAACCAAAAATTCAGAGATTATAGAGAGCATTTTAAAGTGAAAATTGGTACAGGAAGTTGGAAGGTCACTAAAGGTGTTCACTTGAAGTAAATCTAGTGGGAAAAATTTTATACAGTGGAACAGATTATAGTTACAAAATGTACCACGAATAAAAATTATAATTGTGAGCTCGAAAATTGTATAGGAATCTGACACTAAATTTTTCCAAACTTGATAATTAGGGCATCGAGGGGAAATTGGAAAAAATTCAAAATGGTCACAAATAAAAAATTTTCATTCCATTGGCCATCTCAACCCCAGTTGAGGAAAAAATTTCTAAAATTTCTCATTTTCATTCAATTCAGGTACAGGAATCTGTGCAGAAATTTTTGAAAAAATTTTCATTATAAATAATTTTTGCCAATGAACAATACCACCACCTTCACTAAACAATATCAACATAATTTGTACAGGAAATGCAAATGTAGGTAACTTAGGCAGGTACTTATTTCCTGTGTTGGGTTTTGAATTTCGAAAAATTTCTTATAATTTTTTCCTTACTTCAGCGCGAGGAACTGGCATCCCATGAAATTTTTTAAAAACGTATAGTCTGTTTCTTCTCGGGTCTGAAAGTGTTAAACATCGCGCAAAAATTAAAACATTTGATACCAAAAAATTTGAAAATTCGTGTTTAACAAAAACCAAAACAATTAAATGTGATAGCATTGAAGTAAAAAGTTTACCCTAAGTTTGCACTACCATACAAATTTGATGACAAACTATGGTACAAGATGACAATGACATACAAAATGCTGCAGAACAAGAACCACTAAGTGCATATAGACTGGCTAATCGCATTCCCTTATCGGACTCGTTATCAACCCACTATGCGCAAATATCACATCACAGACGTGAATTGAAAAGATTTCAAATACACCCCGATTTTGTGCGGTGCGCGGGGACATCCCGGCGCATAATTACAACTACCGGCACCCTATTAAACGGTGCCGATACAGACATACGATATGGTCAGTTCGGCAACACGCGACGCGCAAATCGAAGCCTAGTAAATTTTGATGGAAATCTGGAACTGTGTAAGAGCGCGATCGAGTTCGAGATCCCCGCGCGCCTGTGCCTTTGTGCAGTGTGCAGGAAGGGAAAAAGCCTGCATTAAAACAGCTGTTAGTCACCCTTCTTTTTTGAGGTAGATGCTTGGCTTGGCTCGCTGCGCTATTCACGTACGTACGTACGTACATGCATGTATGTCTGTATGTATGTGCGGCCAATATTATCGTATAGGTACATAACGCCGTAATCACATCTGCCACCCTTTTGAATCTGTTTTTACTCGTTTAATTCGCTATACGAAATATTTGATTGTAGCCAACAGCGCGCACAAAGCGAGCAGGAAAAAAAAGGCCCGGCTCTTATCATTTTTGCAGTTGGCCAAATCAAAATGTATGTATATAGATAATAGCCTACGCATACGTATAGAGTACCCAATGCACACGATCAAAGAGTTGGCGAATTCGCCAGCAATCTATACCAACGCGATATGTCCCCAAACAACACGCAAGTATCAAAAGGTATCCAAACTTATTCGTCGAGAGTGTTCTTAAAATAACCAGCTATTATACGCAATTGATGCGGGCCAATATCACAGTGTGAAATTACGTGTTAACAGCGAAAATATTTTTACAAAGTTCAAGCCCTCATCGACCAAAAGCATGTACAGCTAGCTATACAAGCCATGTTTTGTACGCTGTGCGCGGTACGCCGCACCCCGTATGGTTCCATAACATGTTATCGAGATACCGTTTCCAATTAAAACGCGATAACCTTTATCGGCTTCCGCGTACTATCGAATATTTAATTAGGTAATTCGTCTTCTCCCAACCATTGGGGCTGGTTTTGCCTTTTTCACACGTTTATAAAGCTGCTAAATAGACGTGGACTATTCTCGCGTCCATATTTGTCGTACTTAGCGTCGTAGTCGTGTCATCCTTCAAAAGATGGATTAGCGAAGAATGCAAGTACGAGTACGTACGTCAGCGGAGACAGTTTTTCAATAATATCCTACATTGGGCGCGTGCTGCTTTCGCCAATGCTTTCACCCCGTTCCCCACCTGTGTCGTATCGGCACACGTATACATAAAGACGATATCGTCGACCGCGTATTGTATTCTGTTCTATTTTTTCCCCGACATTTTTAGACATATTACCGGCTTTATTAGAAATTATATAGGAAGTAATCTGTATTGTCTCGATGGACCGGATAATGCTTCTTACGTTTCGTATGTGCTAAAATGGTTTCTCGTCTCTGTATCTATATTATACGTCTGTCACGTTCATCTTTTCGTCGTTTTATTTTGCACAAGATGTTTACCGTTGCGAATTTTCAAAAGTTTTTTGTAGGTACGAAGTTTCTTGATTTTTGAAAAAAAAAAATTATATGTATTTTTTTCATTAGGTACAAAGTAGTAAGGCATTTTTATTTCATTCTCTAAAAAATCTACCTATCTACATCGTTTTCTTTTAATAAGTGATTTTCCATCCTAAAAATGTTTTAAAATTGTTCATTTAGATTTTAAATTGATTTTTTTTTTTCAAGTTAGACGTTCTGGTGGGACTTACCAAGCATTCGTTTTTTTTTTTTCATCTTCAAAGTTTTCCAAAAATTATTTATTCCAATTATCAAAAATAGTTTTCATTGATTTTTTTATTTTTAAAAAAATGTCAATTTCAGTTTCTCTGGGGAAAATGTAGTGTTTTAATTTTTTATATGGTTTCCTCTTCAAAATTTTAAATTAAAATTTTTTTTGTGGTTACCAATTTTTGTTTTTTTTTTCGATTTTTTCATTTCAAAATTTTTGAAAATCTGGTTTGTTGAAAAACTTTGTAATTTTGATAAGCGTGTTGGCAGGATTTTTTTTAGGGTGCAACATGGTTTCTCTTTTCACAAAATTTTTTGCGTCATCGTATTGAAAAATGGATATAAAATACTTTCCGAGCGAGCCGAAAAATAGATACGTGTTTTTGGTTCATTTTTCGTGCTTTGTTGAATTATTTTTTGTATGATTTTCTAAGAAAATTGAAAGAGACAGTTTCGAAAAAAGTTTCTAGAGAGGAGGAGCCGACGTCTGCGTTGGAAACAAAGCCCCCTCACCTTTCTCTGGCTAAGGGCGCGAATAGTAAATTAAAATATCTCTTGGCAT